>RBZT01000794.1:0-88429 GCA_003693705.1 Polymyxa betae
CTATGGTTTTGGCATGCATTCTTCGGAATGCCGGGTAGTATGAACGATATCAATGTTCTACAACGATCACCTCTGCTGCATTCAATCATAACAGGGACAATGCCTTCAATCAGCTACGAGATCAACGAAAATCGCTACGAGAAGCCGTACTGGCTTGCAGATGGTATCTATCCCAACTGGCCCGTCTTCATGAAATCTATCCCTGATCCCCAAGGCGCTGCAAGACAGTATTTTGCGAGGGAGTAAGAAGGCTGCCGAAAAGATGTGGAGCGAACATTCGGTGTTTTTAAAAACGCTTTGCTATTGTCAGAAACCCAGCACGAATGTGGGACCAGGAAAGAATCGCCTCCGTCATGCGAACCTGCATCATTCTTCACAATATGATTGTGGAAGACCAGAGAAAGGCACCGGTAGAGGGTGACGATGGTTATGAGACAGGCAAGCCTCGTGAAGATCGCCGTCGTCGCAATCGCCAACGGATCTCTCTACCTATTGAGGTTAGGGAGACAAGCTTCGAAGATCTGCCTGCCGCATCCTTGTCAGCAAGAGTAGGTCGTATACGAGAAACTCGCGATTCTGCTACGTATTTCCAGTTACAGTCTGACCTGATCGAGCACCTGTGGAAATCAGCCGGAAATTTATGAATTAATACCCGTTTCCTCGGCTTGCTTTTTCAGCTTAGCCAGCTCTATCTTTCGTTTGAGCTCGTGGAACTCTCGCGCAGTGTCGTCCAGGGCAGAAAGGTTCACTGAAAGCAATGCCAATCGGTTCTGCTCTTCGATCAGGTCATTACGACGTCGGGACTCAAGTACGTAAGCCCGTTGAACTTCTACACAGTCATCATCATCGTCGCCATCCTTCTTGTAAGCCATCTGTTTCGCCTTTTTTGTTCCAATAGGTCTCGTTTGGGACCGACCTTCCGGAGCCTCCTCACAGGTCGCATTCGCTTAGAATGCATCGCCTTTGGAGTCAAGCCCTGCTCAAACTTCGGAACGTGCTGTCGAAGATATTCCCATATAGAGCAAAATTTGAAACCAGTTTTTTCAACTTCCTGAAAAATTCGGAATGCTTCATCTATATAATAATCTTCTTGCTCTCCCGACTTCGGCTGAGCCTTGGCCGTTGCAAGATTCCCGCAAATTTGGAGCATGATGCCTGAATCTCCTTCCATAGGTTACACAGAGCGTCTGGGGTTCAATTGCTTCCAGGGGCGAACAGCAAAAACTGCTGGAGAACTCGATTATAGAATTTGGCGCTTTTTTATCAGCGCCTACGATTGGGTCATGGCTAACCTGCACGACAGAGCGAGCGAAGAACATGTCCTCATCCGAGGTCCAGCCTTTGCCGCGGCCCATTGGTTCAGTTCGTGACGAAATGACCCAAAACGAGCACCCTCCTACTTCCGAATTTCCGACCGCAAAAAAAAAAACAACAGAAATACAGTCGAGAAGAATTGAACTCCCGTCGTGACGCTCACGCAACTCCGTAGACCTTCGAATAGCCAGCGGTCTATTTCCTGCAAAAATAGACCGGTCTATTTAATAGATAGACTATAGACCCGCGGTGGGGCATTCCGTGACGGGTCTATATTCAATAGACCTCGGAATAGACCCGCGGTGGAGATGCTCTTAGGGTTGAAATCAAAGTGACCCGCATATTTTTTAAAATACTCGTTGAACTAAAATAAAATACATAGATAAAATTTGAAGATCGCTGGGAAAATTGGGATCAGAAACGTCCTTCGATGTCGATTGATGGCACCGATTTTTACATTCCAGAACAGCGACCTATTGCCCGGGGGGATTACTCACACAAATTTAAGCATGCAGGGCTCCGCTATGAGATAGGTGTGGCACTGGGCTGCTCGAAAATCGTACATATTGCCGGCGGTGTGCCAGCTGGAGAATGGCCAGATTTGCGTCTGGCGCGCCATTGCCTTGTGCCCAAACTAACGCCTGGCGAGCAGGTTGCTGCTGATTTCGGATACAGAGACGGTGATAATTACTTTCTCACCTTTTTTCAAAATCCTAAGACAGAATACGAAAGATCTTTCAATAGGCAGCTGAAGCGGGTCATCATGTCCCGTCACGAAACTGTAAATAAGCGCTTCGAGCACTTTGAGGCCTTAGCGACAAGAAAATTCCGCCACTCAAGAGAACATCATGCGGTGTTTTTTGAGGCTGTAGCAAATCTAGTTCAGCTGAGTCTCCAAAATGAGCCGCTCTGGGATGTAAAAAACCGATTGATGCAATATCAATGATTTATTAGGTTACTAATACTCAACCCGCATCATATCGAGATTGATACAGTGTGTATTTCCTTTTTATATTCAGACGGCAGTGAAGGGATTGCAAGTTACAATGCACAATACTGCGATTTTCAAATCTGGAATAAATGCGCGAATTCGAGATTTCCTGCATCTTCCCGATAATTTGATTCGAAATCAGGCAAGCCGGCTACGCAGAATCACTGAATCAGGGATATAGAATAGACCGCGCCGCGTTGGAGATGCTCACGTGATAAGGTTAAAATTGAAATCATTTTCAATTTGAGCATCGATTTGCAGACCATTGACTCAGCATTCTTCATAAAAATCGATTAAGTGATCCTCCGATGGATAGAAATGATTCTTGGGTCTATGATACTACTAAAAAATCGCCGTTTGGTGACAGTGTTTGGCTACGAAACCGTGGAAACGCAATCGAACAAGATAGAAAGTTTTGCTTTGTCCTGCGAAATTTTCACGAAAACGTCGGGGGTTCCCAGCCATTTAGTGTCATTAGCCCCTCCGCGGCAAGGCTCCTTGAAGAGATACGTCCAGGCGTACCAGCAAACAGCGAAGCAGGAAACCAGGATCTCCAATTCCATTGACAATGTTGTCGTAGTGAATTTTCCAAATAAACGTCGAAGGAAATTGCGAAACGGAGCGAGAAACATTTCCAAGCTCCGTTTTAAAAACAACCGTTGAAGAGCGCGTTTAGCAACATGCGATACGGTCGTCATTGAACGTTTTACGTCCGTTTTCTCTGAAGTTGAGTTTTTGTGGGTTTGAAACGCCCGATCCGTTTTCCGGCTCAGATGTCAGAGTTGTAGTTCGAGAACTTAATCATCAACGATTTCAGGAGTGAAGAAGAACACACGAAGCAGTGCAGATAGCACGTGGGATGATCTTTGCACATCTCCTGGTATGATAGTATCCCTGGTCCAGTAGTAGGAGACATAAGAGACGTCTTCACGACTCTGTTATACTTCTCGTGGACAGAAGGACCTCATCATCTGGTGGTGAGTACACTGAGACGACATTCGATAGATTTCGAGGCGAGCGAAAGATATTTGGAAATTTCAACATAACCCAAAGATGGAGTTGAGATTCAAGGACGATTCTTTCCATCACGTCTTAAGAATGTTCAGTTATTGAGTGTCGAATTCAATCAATCTTATAAGAACTCGTTTCAATGGTCACTGTTTATCATCGCTCTGGATTGTGTAGCATTCCTGTTCTATGGATTCGCTCTCTGCTTGATCTGTATTCGGCTTTGTACACAACGATGTCGGTTCTGGCTTTAGCAATCTTACAGGCGCATTTACAGCGAGTTCGATTCCAAGCTTGCTTCCAATGTGATCTGCATCGGATCTTCTCAGACCGAGGCATCCAAATCGTTCCATCAGGGAGAAGCATCGTTCATCCAATGCTGATCGCATATCCGCCCAATGGCGCTCAGATGACAGAGACCTTGAACTCGTCCTACGAGTTGCCTGAACTAACCTGACTCTTTCATCAATACCTTTGTAATACCGTTATTGAAACTCGTGAGCACGATTGGTAGTTAATAGTTAGCATGACGACCACAGAGCTGAATCGGGAGCTGTGCTTTTCATAATCGCAATCCGGAAGGTGCTGCAATTGTTGTTATTCTTGTGAGTATATTTTACATGATAATTGCCGGATTGATTCACCAAGATATTGGACGGTCGAAGAAGGTTGAATCTGAACGCGATGTGCAGTTCACTGAGGCTTAAACAGGGCAAACACAATGTTGGCGATGCAAGGCTATTTGAAGACCAGTGGCTCGAGCCAATCGAATTCAACGAATTCGTGAAGTATCTTACCATGATTTTCCATACATCGTAAACGACCCCATTATCACCAATAACGCCAACCATTGGCATCCAATCATAAGCTCAGGCGCCGCCCAAACCACACAAACTACACTTATAGAATCGCATCTCTGTTCGCTTGAGAATGATGAACCGCATCTTGTACAGCAAAATCTACCGATGCACTTTGACAGCTGCTTAAAGAACCTGTATTACATATCCTCAACCGAATAATAATAGGCTTCAACCTTGGAAGCCTCGCGTTTGGCTTCAATCTTGAACCGTTCGGCTTCCCATTTGTTGGTTCTGAAGACGCCATCCCAGCGATATCCAGGTCGGATCCCATAACGATTCGGCCATAATGGGCCCTCATACACAGGCCGATGCGTCCACACTGTCAGCTCCTCTTCTTGCTTTAACGTCTTCTCTACGAGCTCCTCGTCAATATCCAAACCGAGCTTCTGAAGTTTCTTCTGAAGTTTCTTCTTCTTCTTCTCCATCTTTTTGGACTGCTTGCGTTCGTGTTCTTCGCGTTCTTTGGCAGCTTCTTCGCGATTCTGCTTGTCTAAGAGGAATTGCATCGGGTCGCCGAACCGCGATTGGCGTCTTAAATCCTCGTTCATGGCTGTATCATTGGCGGTTCGTGCGAACGATGTCGCAGCGACCTCCTCAAATTTCTGCTGCCGTGCCGCCTTCTCTTGTTCCTGAACGATTCCAGACGACCAGAACATGGCCTTCTTGGCTTCCTTTTCCTATACGATAGTCAATACAACAAACATTTGTAAAACTTTTCAAAACTTTTTCCAATCGTTGCTGTTCGGCAACCGCCTTTTCGACATCCACAGCACGACCATGAGCATCACGAACAACCGTCTGCGAGACGATCGCCTTTCTCGGCGGTGATAAGTCAGCATTAGCCGGCGGGCGCCTGGGAGGAGACCGATCTGCAGACCTGCTGGGAGAGTCGTGACGCCGCCTTCTCGGTGGGCTCAAATCGGGAGACGCAGATCGACCTCTTCTTGGAGGCGACAAATCCGGCCCAGCAGATGATGGAGAACCCTGACGCCTTCTAGGTGGTGACAGGTCGGGAGAGTCGTGACGCATTCTGGGCGGCGATAGATCTGGAGAGTCGTGGCGCCTTCTGGGAGGCAATGGATCAGGAGAGTCGTGACGTCTTCTAGGCGGGGAGATGTCGGGAGAATCGTGACGCCTTCCAGGAGGCGAAATGTCGGGAGAGTCATGGCGTTGTCGTCGAGGCGAGGAGTCGCGTCGCGATCTTCGCGGCGACAAGTCGGGCGAGTCGGGCGACTGAGGTCGTCTCTCTGGAGACAGGTCGACCTCTACTCGAGGTCGTTGTGGAGACAAATCAGCAGATTCGATCTGAAGAGAAGGAGCAGGCTGCGCCACAGGCTCAGGAGCATCGAGATCTGCTCTCTTATTCAGCCCATACTTTAAGACTGTTGCTGATTGGGCTTTCAAAGGGACTGCAATCTGGGTCCAGCCGCTTCCGTCTTGTTTTCGCATCTGAACTCGTTTCTCTTCGACTTCTTTGCAACGCGCCTCTTCGGCCTGCTTCAATTCCAGTTGTTCAGCGATCTCCTCTTCCCCTAGCAGAGAATTAGCATGGCGGCGTCGATATGGTGAAGACAATACGTCGAATGCGTCGCAAACGCTGCAGATCGGCTTCGATGTCTTCATTGTCCTCGACGATCTTGATCGCACCCTTTTTCCTTTTCTTCGATTTGCTGGCCGTCTTGGCTTTAGTGTCGTCTGGCCCGGCGCTCAGATAGCGCTTCAGATACTCAGCTTTAGATGCCATCCGACAGATGGCTTTTAGAAGCTGCGCAACAAGCGCATAATTTTCATCACAAATCTGAAAAGTTTTCTGTTTTGCTGAATTGATCGGAGAACGCCAGAATGTGGTCTGAGCGAATCTTTTGTCTGATGAGAGCCCATAAGTGCAAGAATGAAAATCCTACATCTCCGTACAAGTATTTTGCTGGGTCTGCGAAAAACAAGCTTAACAAAATTTGATTGAGAGCCAAAGCAATCTTGCCCAATATATACAAGAAACTTAATCGACACGATTCATAGATTAAGACATTAAGTTCCTTTCTGGGCTGAATTTTCTGTGATTTCTCGGATTTTTTTTTTTAAATTGATCGAATAAGTACAACAAGAGCACGACCAAAATTCCTATATTAATCTCAAATTCGGCTCATTTAGGGGGCATGACTAATTCGTACATGCAAAGCTCCATTCGGGATAGTCTGAAATAATGTCAACAATACATTTTCAATGGATTTCATTGGTTGAGGATGATCATGGTTATTTTGAGATAAAGAGCAATTGACGCAGTTTCCTGCATCCAGGAAGCTTTCGTCATGGCGGGCTCGACTAAGCTGATACGTAACTTGAATCAGCTTGGATGCGGATCGCCGATTTCAGTTCGTGGCTGGATCCGGTCCATACGTCGCCATAAAGATACCAGCTTCCTTGTTGTTAACGACGGGTAGAGATGCGATTCTATTAATATGCTGTTAATTCGTCTCGAACAGAACCAATAAGGATGGAGTACAAATTGTTTATAAGAAAGGCGGCGATGTTGCCGATAAACTCACTAATGGTGCCGCCATCGATATCTCTGGAATGCTGATGAAATGTCCCTCTGCTCGGCATAATTCTGATCGCGAAATCATCGCTGAATCGATTCGCATTGTTGGCCCATGCGATGCATCTGTATATCCTGTCCAAAAGAAATACCATACAAATGTATGAACCTACCTGAACTTCTTCTTCTCGGTTGTGATCATGAAGGCAGGAATTCCTTCGCCGGAACCAGCACCTTCGTGGGCGAACCGCCGAATTCAGCTCGACAATGAGAATTCGTAGCAGCGCTGCGCAAGCTATCCACAGTTTCTTCACCAATCGCCAGTTTCAATGGATTCATGCCCCCATCATAACAGCTAGCGATTGCGAAGGCGCAGGCGAGGTGTTTGAAGTTAAGCCAGCCTCAGAGCCAAAATCGCCTACAAGCGATGAAGCCGAATTCTTTGGGACTCGCGCTTACTTAACGGTTTCAGCTCAGCTGCATGCAGAGATATTCGCATGCTCCATTGGGTGACCTCGATTCGCTGTTTTGCACCGGCATGACGCTAATGACGGTTAGGCCGGTTTACACATTCGGCCCGACATTCCGTTCAGAAAATTCGAATACCAGCCGGCATCTTGCAGAGTTCTGGATGGTGGAACCAGAGATTCCATACGCCGACCTTGATGTCCTTTGCAACACAGCAGAGGATCTCGTTAAACATTGTGTGACCAATGCACTGACTAATGATGAATCCGATCTGGATCAGCTACTCGGTGACAAAGACGAAGCTCGAGCCTCGTTGATAACTTGCTCTGAAAAAGACTTCGCTAGAATCACTTATTCTGAAGCCATCCAGGTCTGAAGATCTCGACGCTTTTGTCATTTCTCTGATCAGCAAATTACAGATTCTCCAAAACTGCTCTATTAAGTTTCAGCATGAGCCAGTATGGGGCAGAGGCCTTCAAACCGAGCATGAACTGTATCTAGCATCCCATCATTTCAAACGGTTCGTAACTCTCCCGAATGTCATTGATGGTTCATGTTCTCTTGCAGTCCAGTGTTTGTGACCGACTATCCTGGTGCTATAAAGCCATTTTACATGAAGAGATCAGCAAAATCGGATCAGATCGTCGCTTGTCTCGATTTGCTCCTACCCCGAATCGCTGAAGTCGTTGGCGGAAGCGAACGAATCGATGACGTCAACGAGCTTCTAACGTCGATGAAAACCCGCAATATCGACGAGTCCAAAATGGATTGGTATATTGATCTAAGAAGGTGGAAACTTTTTATTCCAAACGACGACTCTTATTTATGATTTGCTTAGGTTTGGATCGATTCCTCATGGTGGCTTTGGCCTTGGATTCGACCGCCTAATCCAGTTCATCGGGGGCATCTCGAACATCCGCGACGTCGTGCCCGTTCCTCGTGTGCCAGGATCATGCCTTTATTAACGCCAGTCATATATCTAAACTATTGTTGAATGACCCCACGACATATAACGATAATGGGAGTCTCTCAAGAAGATACAAAAAAGGCTATCATAGAAGAAGGAGTGGCCTTTTATGTCGTTAATGGACTTGATAATGGAAGTCTGTCGAAAAGCGACAAAAGAAGGCTATCATAGATGAAGGCGTGGCCTTTATGTCGTTAATGGGACTTGACATGATGAGCCCATGTGAAACGATACACGCACATTGACACTATCCATTCACTGTTGTTGATAACATCAGTGAGAGGCGTTCATTCCAACTTTGTAGTTCGTCGCTTGATGATCGACATCGACTACTCGCCTTCGAAGCGGCGGAAGATGTCGGATGTGGATTTCTCCCTGAATACGACAATACAGGAGCCGAGGTTACTGACCACTCGGTCCGGTTATGTCGTCAGCTACGATGAGCTGTGTCGGGTGATTATGCAGGCGCTGAGTGATATCGGCTTGAGCCAAACTTGGCGGACGATGGAGAAGGAGTCACACTTGCAATTGTTAGGACAAACTACTGTCTTGCTATCAGCGATTATAGATTCTGGGGACTGGGAGAAGCTTTTATCCGAAACACTCCCGTCGCTTTCTTGGCCGGAATTACAAAACCTTGAGAAAGCTAACAAAGCGGCATATTGCTTGCAAACTTTGGAGCTATGCATAAGCGGCGATAGCGAGAAGGTAAATATCGAAACGAACAATAAAGCCCACTTTAATGGGGTTTCGCAGGTGCTAGGTTGCATAAAACGGTCACCGGAGGCTCTGCATGGGCGCCTAGCGAGTCTGCTTCTTTACAGGAAAAAGCCTGCAATCACAGATCGATTCATTAAACTATTTGGAGAGAATTTTTCGTCACGTGCTTCTTTGAAGGCATATATTCTGGTATCTATCCCCTTCTTGTAGGCAGAGTTATCTTAAATCAGCTTAGAGTCTAACAGACGCCAAGGATTGTTTGGATGATGATCGACTTTTATCTATCATCGATAGTGCTTGTTCTAATCTGCATGAGTCTGACATTGTGCTACCCAAAACCTTTTGGGCAGCTTCGAGCGATTACCGAAACGAGAATGGCGACTTTACAGATATCCAGAGAAATATCGTTTCGCCAAAAAATCGCAGTATTTGTTTTGCAGAGCTAATTCGGCTTATTTATTTCGTTTTCTTGGGCTTTGGCTATTCCCAGTCTGCGAAGACTCTCTTAAGAGAATCTAATGTTCAATTTGACTATGAAATCGGCGATGAACTTAAACAAGATATTCTGACGGGTCGTTGGGATGCTGTGCATTCAGCGTTTAATCGGCAACATTGGCAGTACGCAGATCTCAGCAAAGCTCGTGTGGCTGTGCTGAAGCAGCATTTTCTTGAACTTTGTGAATCAGGTAACTTCACTCAAGTAGGTTCAGTTATAAGCTTTTTGGTGCCGTACCAAATGCTCATTTTCAGGCGATCGAAGTTCTGCGTCGGGATGATGCTAAATCTTTGGCCCCTCTATCAAGGTTCATTTTGTTTACCGATCCCCATAAATTACGTGAAGCTGCTCTCTTCGATGGTTCCAATGGCAATTCTCGGCTTCAACTCTGGGAGTATGTGCAGGTCAAAGATGATGGTGTATTTTTTTCTCAACTCTGAATTGCAAAAGTCGCTACTTCAACGAGAGCATGGCTCGTATCCAGTCCAGTTAGTCGATCTTCTTGATGCTGCAATCGATTTCGATGTCAAAAACTGCAAACTTCATAATCGCCCAAAGGAACTTCCTCACTCTTTACTGAGGCGTCATGAATGCACGGACGTCGATTTTCCAAATAATTGCATACAGGTAATACTGAATTGTCATATCCACTGTTCATATTAAAGTTTTGAAGGTTCTATCAGGGCATACTGACGAGGTAATCGCTGTCAATGGGAAACGTATGAGAAGAATGACGATCGTTGCGAGCTAGGTATGGTTTGTGGCTTTTTCACATGATGGAAGTCGACTTGCATCCGCATCCAAAGATGCAACTGTGAGAATCTGGGAAATGAAACATGTAAGCGTTGGTTGGTTTAGCATAGTTGTTTCTAATCACATTAGGATGCGGATTCTCGATGGTATCAGTTGCACACATTCCACCTGAATGCCAAGGCCAGTCACTTGTGTTGGTCAGCTGACGATTCTTGTTTGGTCACTTGCGCTTATAAGAAACGGGTATAGATGCCTATGATTGTTTGTTTCTGGTTTACAATTATATCGTCATCCAGGTGTTCATTTGGGATGTCAACACTGGATTCAAATTATGCACACTGCGAGGGCATAGAGACCATGTACGAATTGAATGAAGCGCTTCTAAAAGTTGATGTTTGATACAGGTTTTGTCTTGTGCGTGGATCGACGATTCAAACCCGAAGATCGCCACGGGCTCTGTCGACCATCAGGTCGCGCTTTGTCACATTTCTGGATTCCTGGATGATAGTGCCATGCCTAATATTGAAACAGATAATAATTTGGAGTTTAAATGGAGACCGTCTTTACAATTGGCGAACCCCAAAAGCAGTCCAGAATATGTGTGTGTCAAACGATCAGTATGTAATTCTTCTTTATCGGATGCACTGGAATTAGAACTAATCGTAAGAACAGACGGTATCTCTTTGCCAGCGCAAGTGACTACACAGGTTGCTTTTTATCCTGGTTCTGAGCCACGTTCTTATAATCTTTGGTGTCAGTGCAAGTTTACGATTTGAGAAGCATGGAACTAGTCAGCGACTTCCGTGAAGATTCTCAAACATTATGGTCGTTCGCTATATCATCTAGGGAGCCATTATTACTGGTTTCAGTATGGAAACCTGCATCGATCCATATGTGGAGGATTGATGACCTTCGTTCTCCAACTATTGTCAGGGAATTCATTGGCGCTGTCCAGGATAAGTACGAGTTCGTTAGATTCTTAATATCCAACTGAAAGCATCAAGGTTTATGATCCGGTGTGATTTTGGAGGCGTTGATGATCACTTTGTGATTTCGGGCAGTGAAGATTGCAACGTCATTGTCTGGAATCGACATACAGGCGAACAGTTATGCAGCTTATCTGGACATCATGTAAGGCATTCGATGTTACGACAGAATTTCCTTTGACGCCCAGATAGGGGAGCGTCAATTCTGTTAG
The DNA here is from genome assembly GCA_003693705.1 of Polymyxa betae. Classification (NCBI taxonomy): domain Eukaryota; phylum Endomyxa; class Phytomyxea; order Plasmodiophorida; family Plasmodiophoridae; genus Polymyxa; species Polymyxa betae. The sequence goes on from RBZT01000794.1 coordinate 11,312, forward strand.
CTGGAATCCGACGAATCCGCATTTATTCGCATCTGCCAGCGATGATCACTACATTCGGCTATGGGGATCGCAGAGCATGATCAGGCAAAGGCGAACGGCGAAAGCCGACGATCCGCAAATACCAATGTCATCATAGAATAAAGCCAATAGCGGTTGTGCGAAGTGCCATGCACATTGCTACGACGTCCAACTTCGAAGTGCTTTCGTCGACATAGTCGTGGCTAGGGTTTCTTCAGGCTGGGAGTGATTGCGGAAACTCCGTCACGGAACTTGCGCAGTCCGGCGCCCTCGAGCTCGAATTAATCTCGACCTGCCCTCACCAGATCGGATTCCATCCCCTTGTTAGTAATCGCCCGGGGGCCTGGTCCTGAAATCCCTACCTATAATGACCATTGCCAACAATAGCCCAGCTGAGATCGAGCAGCTGCTGTTGCAGCTCACAGTTCCGGACACCAATGCCGTCCGCATCGCCACTAAACACGTACTGGCACTGCTCTCTCTCACTCCCCTTAACCTGATCTTCATCTTTAGTTGAAGAAAATCCTGTCGAAGGTGTCGTCGGTTGCCAACCTGCTCTGTGTTCTGTCGACGAGCGCCAATGCCAACTCCAGACAGCTGAGCGCCGTCTACCTGCGGAAGCGGATCGGGGCGCACTGGCCCCGGCTGCAGCCGGCCGAGAAGCAGCAGACACAGGCCGTCCTCCTGGAGCGGTTCATTCAGGAGCCCGAACGCCAGGTGAAGAACGCCATCGGCGGCGTCGTCACGGTCGTCGCCAAATACTCGCTCGCCAACGGTGAGCGCCTCCCATCGCCTTGCGCCGCCTTTCCGCTCAGATCTGTTCCCAGGCGGATGGCCGCATCTCCTCCCCTTCTTGGAATCGCTCTGCAAACATAACGACGCCGTCATGCGCGAGATGTCGTATCGCGTCTTCCGCATCCTTCTCAGCACGATGGGTTCGTCATCGAGTCTGTCGCCTTCATCGCTAATCTCCCTTCAGGCAAAACCATGCGAGCCCATCTCGCCGTCCTCCGCGCTATGTTCCACGCCGGCCTCGAAGATCCGGCGCTGTGCGTCAAGACCGAAGCGTTGAAGGCGCTCGGGACGATGGCGCAGTTCTTAGACGATCCAGCGACGTTGGAATGGTTCCAATCGGTCCTCGAACCGATGCTCTGCGCCCTGCAAGCTTGCGTCGTTAATCAGGCCGATTCCGAGGTCGCCATCCTGGCGTTGGAGGTGCTCGAAGAGCTCGCCGACGACCCTAAGGACGTCCTGCAGGCGAAGCTGGCGCCGATAGTGTCGAGCGTGTTGTCGATCGCCGCCAACCCGAACGTCGAGATGGATGTTCGCGAACGCAGCGCCGTCATGATCTCGTCGGTGATCGACCATCGCGCCGCCGCCTTGATGGAGTCGCCAACCTTGATCGAGCAGCTGATCAACGCGTCGATGACGATCCTGCTGGAGAGCTGCAACGCCGCCCTGGAGGCGAACCGCGACCAGCCCGATGACGACGACGATGATGACGACGACGACGAGTTCAGCAGCAACTGCCGCGGCATCGCCGTCCAGATCCTCGATCAATGCGTCCTGAACCTCCCGGACGTCTTCATCTATCCTCTTGTGATGTCGGCTATCAGCACTATGATGTCTCCAGCGAACGCCAGCCCGGCTTCGCGTCGCGCCGCGCTCTTTGCCTTGATGGTCTCGATCGAAGGCGCCGCCAACTCCATGAAGGCCGATTTTCAATCGATTCTGCAGCTCGTCTTACAGGGTCTCAGCGACGCCGATTCCGTCGTTCGTGAGGCCGCCTGCCTCGCCATCGGCCAGCTGTCCGACCATATGACCGAATCTATGACCCAGCACCATACCAACGTCATACAGGCCATCGTCGCCTGCATGGAGCATCCGTCGTCGACGGTGAAGGTGAAGCGCAAGCTGTGTCTGGCGATTGAAGCGATGTGCACGGAGCTGGACGGCGGCGCTTGCTGTGAATACGCGCCGGTCCTGATGCAGCGTTTGTTCCAACTGATGCAGCAGCACTCGGACAAGCTGCAGCTGCTCGAGGCCGCCATCAACGCTGTCGCCGCCGTCGCCAAGAACACCGAGGCCGAGTTCAAGCCGTTCTTCGAGCAGACCGTCACGTTCCTGCATTCGGCCATGAAATCGGCCGATGAGAATCACGCCTCGTTGAAGGCAGCCGCCATGCAGTGCGCCGGCGCCGTCCTCCTATCGACCGGTGAGACTGGCCCCTGTCTGCCGCTCATGCAGCTGTCGTTGGACACGTTCCAGAACATCAACGATCCCGCCGTTCGTGAAGGCGCGTTCCATTTCTGGTCGCAGATCTGCCAGCTGTTGCAGGCGGATTTCGCCCCGTATATTGAGACGGTCGTGCATCTCTGCCTGGAGGTGATCGACTCCGAAGACGGAATGAACTTCAAATCGACCAAGGCCGATCTGAACGCCGAATTCGGCGGCGGTTCGGCGTCGTCCGACGATGAAGACGAAGACGAATCGCTGGGCGAACACACCAACGACGGTTCCGGCGGCGTCGACGACAACGACGACGACTTCGATCGGAACGTGCGCTGCTCGATTCTGAGCGGGTACCTGGACGAGAAGGTCGCCGCCGTCGACTGCTTGACCGCCATCTGCCGCTGTACTGGCCCGAACGCCATCAAGTACTTCGACCACGTCCTCGAGTGTTTCGAGCTGCTGGCCGAGTACCCGCACGAGAACGTCCGCCTGGTGGCGATGAAGGGTCTGCACGACCTGGTTCAGCAGGCGCGCGTCCTTTATCCGTCCCCTCAGGACGGTCAGGTGTCGAAACAGGCCCAGGACTACGTGGATCGCGTCATGCCTATTCTGGTGACGCTCGTGACCGACGACGAGTCCCGGGATGTGGTGGCGTCGTCGCTGGACGCCGTACTGTCCCTGGTGCTGAAGTACCGCAGCGAATGCGTGGCAGTGTTCCAGGAGCATATCACGGACGTGATCCGGATGGTGAAGACGATCATCGATTGCGAATCGGAATGCGACAAGTACCCGATCGCCGATGTTGAGAAGGACAGCGTCCTGGATTCGGCCTGCGATCTGATCGGCGGCCTCGCTATGGCTTTCAAGGCGAATTTCGTCCCCATGCTGGACCAGCTGATGGCGTCGATTCTGGCGCGATTCAACAAGGGCGATCAGCTGACGCAGGCGCTGTTATTGGGCGCGCTGGGTGAAGCCGCCGAAGCCCTGGAAGGCGCGATCGGTCCCGCCCTCGGCCACATCCTTCAGTTATCGTTCAACTCGGTCTCCTCCGACCATGCGCGTCTGAGGCGAAACGCGGCGTTCTGCTCCGGCGCCTGCTTCATGGCTGTCGCTTTGGACGGCGCCATGGCTTCGCAGTTCCTCAACCATCTCATGCAGATTTGCGCTCATCTCGTCAACATTCAGAGCTCCGACGAACACGTCTTGGCCGCCACCGATAACGTCTGCAGCGCCCTCTGCAAACTGATCTCGGGACCTTCGAGCAGCGCGCTCAGCTACGATGTCGATGCCGTGTTCAAGACGATCATGATGCTGTGTCCATTGAAGAACGATATGGACGAATGCAAGTTCGTTTATCGAACGTTGGGAATGTTGTGGCCGTCGCTGAAGCAGCAGCCGCAATTCGCTATGTCCATGCTGCAGGTGTTGTCGTCGGCAGTGTTGAACGCCGAGTTCGATGCCGACCTGAAGGCGTCGCTGGCGCCGACTTTTCAGATGGTGGTGAAATCGTACGCCAAGGATCTGGATCTATCGGTTCTGTCACCATTACAGGCGGAGCTCTGCCGCCAGGCTCTGCAGCATTAAATTGTTATAGATAAATTCATCATCTTATTGTCGTAATTTGTTTCGAATCGATAAACGTGCCTTCTACATACAAATGCTTTGTTTTATCTATTGAAGAAGCAGGCGCCATCCGGGGTGATTCGCAATCGAGGTGATTCCAATCGGAACTTGAACGTCATGAGCGAGTACTGCATCGAGACGGGCGAATCGACATGAATGCACGCCGATGGAACCCAGCCGAATCTGGCACGAATCGGAAGCCATCGATCACCGAATCGTAGCAGCAACCCCGAATGGTCGTTATGCGCCATGAATGCGAAATACCAATAGCATGTGCTACAGATACAGATCAGAATGTGACGGATACAATAGCACGAGCAGACTTTGGATCTTTGATGCCGCCTTCGGATTGCTCGTGACGATCATCGAGAATGAAAACCGAATCGCCTTTGTTGACGAGCAGCAATAGCTCTTGTGGTGCGTAATTTGCGATCGAGTATTGCCTCCCCTTGAGATGGATCAGTACGGCCCAGATAGAAGTCGAGAGGTTACTTGATGGCTGCCGAAAGATGGCGGTGACGAATGGCAGCCTTTGGTGAAGTGATGGATGCTGCGACGGGAACCATCGAATGCGTCGGAGCACGTCCCAGCTGGAATCATGAAGGCAAAATCGTCGCTGTTCACGCAAGCGAAGGCGACGTCTTCAAAGAACAGATAAGCGCGCCTCATGCTAAACAAAGAGATTTTCACCTATTAAAAATCATTGAGACAAAGCAATTCGACAGAAAGAGAACAAGCTGCAAACAAAATCAGCAAAAAATTTTACTCGTTGGGAGATACGATTGCCTAATGGCTGGATGAGCTCATAGCGATAGCATCGTTCAATGCGAAACAGGCGACGAAGCGCATACGCTGCCTCGACGGTCATCAGAAAGATGACGACGCTGCCATCCTTCGACGTTTTCGGGCGCGGCTTCCCAAACCTAGCACGTTTTCAGATACAGAGCTACTTCTAGGCTCAAAATGGGTCACTTTTTCTTGAGCTGATCTTGGATTCGTCTCTTGTTAACATCATACATAAAGCGTTGAGTTAAATACCTGAACGGAAATAAGCTGAAAGCCCGAAAAACGATTTAAAGGACAGACTTCTGTTTCATTTTCTGACTGGCTTTGACGAAGTCGTCGATTAATGCTGATTTTATAGGTGTTGGAAACGGACGCCCCTGAATCGCATTGTGTTGGAGATGATCCAGATGGGAAGGCGGCGTTCGGTTCAAAACGTCGAGCGGCTGCGTCGTTGATCGTTTCTGGGAGCCATCTGGAGAAAAACGTTCAACATTCCATCTATCAAACTCAAGCGAAACCGTGCCTGTGAAATAATCGGGGCCAGCACCGAGTTCGTTCGACAAGGGATGGTACGACCGAGCTGCTGATGATGTCGAAGGATGATACGAAGCAGCAACAGGCAGCTAAATGACGTCAGACCGGATTAAGGCGCCCTGAAAACGCTTACTTGATGGACATCGCCAGAGCCCCATAAATCATCTGCGAATGAGATTAACAGCCATTAGGGTTTAGGGTTTAGGCGACCTGCCTTCGTTATTGCTATCATCAGTTCCATCATTAGCATGATCCTAATTGCAATCAAGCTCATTCGAAACTTTGGTGAATTTTTGTTATACATTGATGGCCTCGAGCTGATTCTCGTGGTCGCCGTCTCTATACGACCTACCATCCATTAAGCCGAATCCGCTGCAGCAGCGATCTGCTCGATTACGATTCCGAGCTGGTGTCGCTCGGCATGACGCCTCTTCGCTCTTTGTCTGCGATCCTCCCAGCCAACGAGTCGGGCTCTCTCTCCGGAATGCGCTTTTATCGCTTTGAAAGGAAGGGGGTAGGGTTTAGGGTTTGCTGAGTAACGTTAATGGGCTGCTCAACGTCATTATGCAATCGTCTCTCTCATACTCATAACAATGGCGAGAATGCCACACGAGCCGACGAAAGCGAAAGCTATTGCGCCTTCGAACAAGGCTGGGCCGAGCCCGGGCAGCAATCTGTCTACGGCGACCGTGTTTCTGGTTTGTTTAACCGTGTTCGGATCGACGATGAGCCGGTCTATCTCTGGTGGCGATGCTGGTGAATTGGCTGTCTCTGCTTGTCAGCTGGGTGTGGCTCATCCTCCTGGTTATCCATCGTTTACATTTTTGTATCATCTCGTCTGGAGATATGCCAAGATCATGTTCGATCCATTCGCTGTCAATGCTGCCCTCGTTTTCAATTTCACTTCTGTCGTTATAATGTCGCTCGGCATCGCCCTGCTATCCTCTTCTATTTTCGATTTGACCAGATCTCATATAATATCAACAATCACATCGTTAACGTTCGGATTTTCTCCAACCGTTTGGCTTTATTCTGGTAATTAACTCGGTCACGCTTAAGGCAGTGTTGACATTGTTTAGGACAGGCGGAAGTCTTTGCACTTCATATCTTCTTTATGGCATTACTGCTTAGAACGCTCTTCTGGGTTTCTGCCGCTCCAAGCTTACAACGCGCTGCCCTGTTCTATTTCATCGCTAGCCTGACGCTCACAAACCAGCACACCTCGATCTTATTTGTAGTGCCTTTCAGTGTCCTTCTTTTGTTTCGTGAATGGCGCTTGCTGTGTCGTACGAAAGCTCTCGCTTTGGTGGCGTTCAGCGTTGTTGCTGGCATGTCTCCCTACCTATTATTGCCATACTTCTCTTCTCAGCATAATCTGGATTCTTGGGGAGATCTGACCACCTTGGAGGGATTCCTTCGACATCTCTTACGTCAGGAGGTAATCGACACCATCTTATTCAAACGCTCACTTTCTAACATGAGATCAAGTATGGGACCTTTCAACTAGCTTCAACGGAAATCGCCACCAACCATCCATTCCTCTCAAGAATTCTGATATACGCTCAGCATTCGCTATCCGAATCCCGCTACATTTTTGCAGTAATGGGGCTGTTTGGAAGTTTCATCTCAATGTATTCGAAAGCGTTTTCACAGCATCGACACGCTCTCGTATCGCTGGCAGTAGCGTACTGCTTTTATATTGGTGTCTTCCATTACCTGGCTAATCTGGATCTCACGCCCTTCCTGCTTGGCGTTCAAATGAGGTTCTGGATGCAGCCCAACATGGTGGTCTGTCTCTGGGCCAGTCTGACCTGGAGCTGTCTCCGATCTCGACTCCGCTATGCAATCGATGCAGTTGCTGTTGCTGCTCTAAGCATGCAGATTGCACAGAATATGGCCAGCCGAAATTTCAGCGATGAATCCGCGATTCGCGCTTATGGCGAATCTGTAATGAAGTCGCTGCCGCCCAATTCGATCGCCTTGCTGAACGGCGATCTAAATAATAACGCTGTGAAATACTTGGCTGGCTGCGAAAACGATCGCAGCGATCTGAGGCTTATTAGTTTGCAGCTAATGTCATGGGAATGGTTCATACCGACACAGGCTCGCCATTATCCAGGCGTCGTTTTCCCAGGTGAAGTGTATCACCCGTATAGAAACCATGGATTCTCTATTCTGCAGTTCCTCGAAGCCAATCAAGAACGATTTTCAATATTCCTTTGCGGCAGCTGGAAACTAGGTGATGATTCTCATCAGCAACTATATGACGTATGTCGTTGTACAGTATCTGTTCGCTTCACTTACCTGATCATAGCTAATTCCCAGCGGAATCTGTAACAAAGTTGTTCGGAAAAACCAACAGCCTTCCGATCGGGATCGGGCACGGATCGTCAAACGAGGCGCCTTAACATTGCCTGTGCTCGGCAAATTCGAAGCGAGTCGGATCACGCCGGATCTCTGGGAATCCATTGTTTACAACGATGTCTGGCAAAGAAGAGTCACTCATTTCAATGAATTAGCAGGTACGTACGACCTTTTTCCGCAACAGTGATAGGTTTCTGATTCTTTTCAGTTTATGCGGCGGGCCCTTCGGGAGCCTCGAAAAAGGATTTGAAAATAGCAGCGAAACTTGCCGAAGCGCTCTTTGAGGAAACACCTGCGGATGTCGACCTATTACAACCAGAAATATTTCGTAATGCTGGCGTCATATTCGGTAATTTACGCTGAAGTTGTTGATCTGCTTTCATCACAGTCTACAGGTTTGTATAGCGTTCACAATCAGATATATGAGCAGCGAATGCTACATTCGTGGGTAAGGTATCTTAATCTGACAAATAAACCTGACCAAGCCATCACTAATCTCGTGCAACAAAAGTATAATCCATATCGAAGCACCACTGTTGCATAACTGTGGTTAAATTAATGAGTAAACTGAATGATTGCAAATCTCAGATTAATTCACTTCTGCATTTACCACCTTCGGTCTCTTGCCGACGTCCTCTGATGGAGGGGGCTTCATTCTTGGGTTCGAAAAAGCTAATAGGAATTTTAGCTATTCCAACAGTTTCTTTTATTGTACAGATTAGGGTGACAGACAATTTGCCTGTCCCATCTGTTCACACTCTTTTGCTTCCTGAGAAAATCATCTCGCTTTATCTCCACCAAGGCCAACGCCACAATCTGTTGATCTCCCTTCCAACATTATCGTTCGACTAATCACCTCATATCACACTGACTACTGCTCTTGCTGTGAGCCCGCTCAAAAAGGGGAATTTACGTTACTTATACGTACATATTTTCAAGACAGCGCGGCTCCACCTCTCATTTGAATCCCATCATGACTTTCGATAACAAAAGCTGGGTGCCCGTGTCGGAATCGAGCGATTTCCCATTGGAAAATCTGCCCTATGGCGTCTTCTCCCATCGTCGTGTCGTGCAGGACCAGATCGGGGTCGCCATTGGTGACATGGTCCTGAGTCTGTTCGAGGTCGTCGAATCCGGCATCTTATCAACACTGCTGCCCGAACATGTTCTCAACGCGCTACAAAGCCCGACTTTGAATGATTTCATGTCTCTGGATCCGCAGGATTGGCGCTCGACTCGTGAGGCCATCACGAAGCTTTTGTCGAAGGCTGAAGGGCAGATGCTACGCGACAACCAGGCTCTTGTCCATCGTGCTTTGATTCCTCAGAAGGAGGTGGCTATGCTTTTACCAGCCACGATTGGCGACTACACCGACTTCTACTCGTCTAGAAGCCATGCTACCAATGTCGGTATCATGTTTCGAGGGCCCGAGAATGCTCTAAATCCGAACTGGCTTCACATGGTAATCTTGCTTAAAGCTCTCTGATTTTCAAAGTTAATTTGTATACAGCCGATTGGTTATCATGGTCGAGCTTCGTCGGTGGCTGTTTCCGGAACTGATATCGTCCGGCCTAAAGGCCAGATTCGACCTGAAGAGGATAAAGCCCCGGTTTTCGGTCCATGCCGCAATCTGGACTTCGAGCTTGAGGTCGCCTTCTTTGTTGGAGGCTGTAATGTTCGCGGCTATCCGATCGAGATGAAAGACGCCAAGCGTCACATCTTCGGAATCGTTCTCATGAACGACTGGTCGGCCCGCGATATTCAGAAATGGGAATACGTCCCCCTGGGTCCATTCAATGGCAAGAATTTCGGGACGAGCATCTCACCTTGGGTTGTGACCATGGATGCATTGGCGCCTTTCATGACGGCAGCCGAGACTCAGGTCCCAGAGCCTCTTCCCTATCTGCAAGATCCCGAACATTGTGCCTACGATATCAACCTGAAGATCGACCTGAAGCCTGAGAAGGGCGAATCGTTAACAATCTGCCAATCGAATGCCAAACATTTGTATTGGTCGTTCAAGCAGCAGCTCGTTCACCATACGTCCACCGGATGTAATGTTCGACCTGGAGATTTGATGGCGTCGGGAACTATTAGTGGGCCAGTACATAGTCTGCGATGACAAGAATGGCTCGTTATTAACTTGATTGCTAGGAGCCGGGCTCGTTCGGGTCCATGTTGGAGATTTGCTGGAAAGGGACCAAGCCGCTTAAGATGCCGGATGGATCGGAGCGCCGCTTCCTGGCTGATGGAGATACGGTGATCATTACCGGCGAGTGCAAATCGGAACGGGTCCCATACAAGATCGGTTTCGGGTCCGTTTCTGGCAAGATTCTGCCTGCGCTACAATAGAATTTTTTTAATTGCTACTGTCGTAATACAAAGTTGGCTTTCCTGACCAAATAAAAAGGAGTTGACCGACGGTTGAGTTTGTTTTTATCGATGTCAGCATTTTATTGATTCCTCAAAACATCCTTATTTATTCGCCAAAATTCCTCTTATATCACAGACCAAAGCAATAGATTTTTAATCCCGTCAATTGCCGACGGGTCAAATAGACCCGACAAAACAAAAAATTATTTTTCACTGTTGATCCTTCTTGATGTCGGAAACTGATTGGTCGGAGGACGAGGTTCGCCGCTTCATTGAAGACGAAGCTGATACGGAATCATATTTCGTCAAGCTCGACGACCGCAGACGTCAGCGGTCGGGAAAGCAGTTCAATGTAATAGGAGAAATCGTCTCGATGAACTCGGTATTTTTGTTACTTCAGAAAAACAATGGTTAATTTGAAGCTCAGATGGAACCCAAAGATGCGAGTAAGCATCCATATCTCGTCATCGGGCTGCGAGATCTGTATAACAACACGGTGAAGCCGGTGGTAATTTTTCACAGCGAGCGGCTAAGAAGAGAGCTGGAGAGCGGCGACATCATCGTGCTCGAAGGAGCATGGGGTCGTAAATATACAAACTTGTGTAGAAGTAATTCTGATTGAGAAGAAAACGTACAACTGACTGTGATACAGAGCAACAGACGCGTTTTTATATAGCAACAACCGTCAATCCTCTTTTAAAAAAAGAAATTTACATGATCCGTCGAGGAAAAAAAAATGACCCTCAAAGGTGGCATTTAATTAAACATACCGGTAGGTTTAAAAACCTGGTGCCCAAGGCCGAAACCCAAACAATCAGCGACCCTGTTCCAATATACGCGTGTCGATCATTACGATCAATTAAACTAAAAATCCTGATTTAAGATCAGGAGTTAAGACCCGTTGTCAAACCTAAAATGTACAAAGAGAAACAGAGGAACCTCTTAGGTACTGTGAAACTTCATTGGCATACATAATACGACGTCAGAGACAACGCAATCTGTGTCATACGAATCTACCTTCAACCGACCTTTGCAGGTCGAAGATCTCGACATATAGAGTGAGCCATTGCAGCCGCCATTACCGCCAATAAATATCGAGCTCGTCTCAACGAGCTCACTCAACCTTGTCTTCATACGAAGCCCAAATTTGAAATGAACTGTGCTGGAGGCCGCCACCCCCATTTCAGACACTCTGACGCGAGAGGCCGCTACCCCCTCTTCAGTTGAATACAATAATCCAAAAATGAAATAAAAGACCTTTTAATGTGTCATTTTACTATTAAAAGACCTTTTAATGTGTCATTTTTGGATTAGGGTTTGTCATTTTTGGAAAATAATTTGTCATTTTTGGATTATGGTATTCAACTCTCTTCAAACACTCTCTCATTACTCGGTCTGCTTTAGTAAATCGAAGCGATGATGTTCACTCTGGTAATTCATTGTTTATGAAATGCTAAGCGACATCCACGAAGCTTCATTCTTGGGCATAGCCCGGTTTAATTTAGCTTTATCTCCATTCGTCTACTATGGACGCGACCAATGTGGCAATGACAGACGTCTTCATCAAGTTTCTAGATGTTTCCTTCAGGACATCCTATAGAAACCTGTTGTCTTTCATTTTTTGGCATTCGACGAATCCTACTCTCGCTCCCTTCGGATCAGTTTATTGCTCAGGCATGAAACTCGGAAAACGTGGCTTTTGCAGCATCACTAAAAACGCTGATATCATCCCTTAAGTTTTGTTGGCATGTCAGTTTTGCAGCACCAAATTGGAATTGCACAGAGAAGTTCAATTTTTTGACCGTAGATGCTGGGCTTTGTCGCTGGTTGGAATCTTCATAACATCTAATCTTATCATAGAGCTTTAGTTCATATTGCTCTAACATGATTGAATCAACCTTTGACGTATTCCTGCTGAAGTTTGGTTGACCCAATCGCCCAGCTTGCTAATCGTCGAAACTCGAAACTATGAAGGCCGGCATCATGGACATCTTTGAGAAGGAGCTTTGGAGCTACAACTCGATGGGCCAGCAAGATGGTCCTCTCGATCAACATTATCTATCTGCAGGAAAATTATTCCTCATGCTTGGGCTTTAGGCAGCGGCATTGGGACTCGACGAGGAGCTATCTCGAAATTCAACATTCATAATGTCAACGAAACGTGGTCGCATCGTTGACTTTTTAACCATTTTTAGACAGTTAATTTTGGACATCGAAAAAGTCACTCTTAAATCTATCGTCCTTGCATGCGACTGTTACCAAGGAACTTCTTCGACTCAGCTATCACGAACAACATCTGTAAAACGATCTAAAAGCATCATCAGATGTCTCAATCCGCCCGTCGATACACTCTAAAGCTCGTTTACAATTCTGATTGAACATGGGATCCTTGAAAAGCTATCGTAAATCAAATTAAGCATTGCTGCTTTTGTCAAAAGCAGATTTCGCTCTATTACGACGCTAGGAATGACCTCTCTCGCCGCCATTCGTCCCAAAACCAGTCTTGCTTAGAATTGCCCTCAAAAGAGACTCAATATACAACGAGACTTGCTAACTGTTGACAGCTACAATTCAACCAACATTCTCGCGAAATGGTTTTAGCGATAGCTGCTCCAACTTGTACAATAATAGTTTATCTGGAATTTAAAAAAAAAAGTTCATCGATTTTCATAAAAACTCGCAATGATGGATATAATAGGTCGACGATGCGAATACGAATTTCACGATAGATACTGATCGGCTCGAATCAAAACACAAGTAAGAGCAGGAGCATTTTGATCAGCACAAACACGACGACGACCTGTTTCAGATAGAGAAGACGAAGTGAATATATTTGTAGGAGCGCTAAGATCCCGCCCACGGAGTCCGCAGATTGCCGTCACGGTCGGATTCTTGCTCTCATTATCGCATCGAAGAGAGCCATGGCGACGACGAAGGCGGTAGCCCCCAAGGACAAATCGGCCAACCCGATGCGCCAGATCTCCATCGAGAAGCTCGTCCTGAACATCTGTGTCGGTGGTGGTGATCGTCTGACCCGTGCCGCCACCGTTCTTAGAGAGCTTTCTGGCCAGGAGCCCGTCTTCTCTAAGGGTGTCTTTCTTATTTCGAAATCGTTTTCCGCTTTTTCTCATCGTTTCGTTTAGCTCGCTACACTGTCCGAACTTTCTCGATTCGTCGTAATGAAAAGATCGCGACCCACGTCACCGTCCGAGGTGAGAAGGCTGAGCAGATCGTGAACCTGGGCCTGCGTGTCAAGGATTACGAAATCAAGGCCAAGAACTTCTCCGACACCGGCAACTTCGGGTTCGGTATCGAAGAGCACATCGACATGGGTGTCAAGTACGACCCGGCCGTCGGTATCTACGGTATGGACTTCTACGTCGTCCTGTCCCGACCCGGTGGTCGTGTCTCCCGCCGTAAACATAAGCAGGGACGTGTGGGCAACCACCATCGCGTCACCAAGGCTGATGCCATGAAATGGGTTCAGAGCACCTTCCAGACCGCCATCGTTTAAATCTGAAAAATACAATTTCTTTATTCTAAGCTTGCTTGTCGCTCCTCAAGGTTCCATCGCCGCCCAGGCAGTTTGGCGATGGCTGATACTCGCTGCTGGCGCTCCATTGGGTGACAGTTCTTGCGACAATTGATAGAGCATGGACGCCATTTTTAAGCTCGTTAGCGAGAGTTTCCTGGACAGAACGATGGCGAGCTAAGAGACCTTGTCCTTCGAAATCGTTCGATACGATAACGACTCGGAAATGCGTCTGTTGAGAGGTTCAGCTTAATCGATTGGAAGCGCATTGAATCGACCTCCGAGCCTCTGGGAACGTTGTGAGAGGCGCTCTCGTTGATCACTTCCAGATGTTCAGGACGGAATCGCGCTGTCAGTTTGTCGCGGATCGAGGTGGCGATCGGCCCAGCCGGTGAAGCTATCTTGGTCGAGATCATGCGCGCCACTCTCATGCTCTCGAAATGACCTCACCGCGCAATTCAAAGATGGAATGTCGTGAAGTTTGTATGCTGGTTAGATCAACTGGTTTACTTATCAATTCTATATTATCGTGTTGCTACAGCAAACTATTGTGGGTATATCTCCAATCGGTTCTTGAATCCAGAGATCTGTTGAAAGGCTTCGGCTCTTCAATAGCCTTGCCACCGTCGTCTATAATCAGTAGAGGCGCTTGAATGCCAGGAAGCGACCTAGCTGTGGGTCGAATCCAATCAGGTGTGGACGGATTGCTTTCGAAGACGTTGGTTTGTTTCTTGGTCGCTGTATTTGGGCGACAGATTAAGGCCCCGGGCCTGATTTCACCATCTTTTCGCTGCAAATGATCATGAAGTTGCAGCTGCAGGGTGGAATTGCTTGATTCCAAATTCTTCACAGTTGTGCGAAGTTCGTTTAGTTCGCTTGAAATCTAGAGATGTGTCAAATAGAGCCGATTAAAAATCTCTAAAGGTTGCTATACCTTTTCACTCAAGGCGTGCATCTCGCAAAGCTGCTTGAGAGCAGTTGTAAGCTCTTCTTTCTTAACAGAGAGAGTTTTTGTTGCTTTCTCTTTATCCGCTTTCAATATGCTAATTTGCTGCAGCAAACGGTCCTGTTGAGAAATGTGAGTACAGCCGCCTCAAGAGGACAATCATGATTTATTACACGCTCCGCGTCAGCAGCTTCCTGTTCCTGCTTAAACTGATCCAAAAGAGACGTTTTTGACGCAAGCTCTTGTTCCGAGTCGTCTTGAGTTTGCTGTAATTTAACACTCGCCTCAGACAGCTGATGTTGGACATTCTGATGACAATTTCAGGTACGGAATTGAAAATCTTCATTCAAAGCACCTGTAACTCCTTTTCGAGTCGACTTCTATTGCTCGATTCCAAAGCATAGAGAACTTCAATTCTGGCAACATTGGCTTTCGCTTCTTTTGCTGCCAAACGATATTCTTGTAAATGATGAATCTCGGCTTTTTGTTCCTGGAACGATGCTGAGCATGAGAACACTTCTCTTGAAAAGATCCGATAGAACCTCGATGGTTTTGGAGAGCAGGGATTGCTGTGACATCTGCTGCGTCAATTGTTCTGACGATATTCGCAGTTGCTCGTTGAGATCGTTATTCCTCTTCATCTCTTTCTCGAACTCGCCAGCATATCGCATTCGCGTCTTCCACAAAACGTTTGAATACGATTCGTATAGCGATTTATAGTCAATCTGAATTTCTGTCCACAACATTTCAGCTTCGCGACGCTCGAAAAAACACAGAGCAATACCGAGACAATCCATGTCGTGCAGGCCCAGTTGACGTGGAGTCTTATCATACTTCAACACATCACTCTGTAATGCAACTTTCTGTGAGGGATGTTGTTCAGGATCCGTTTTTGATTCAAGCAGCCGTAGAGTATATTGGCCAATGTCGTCATCGGAGACCTCCCTTCCAAAGCTTCGGTGATGGAATTGCACGAGCTCTCTTAATGGGCATGACTTCAGCAGCCGATAGCAAACTTCATTCTGCATTTTGTCAGATGGAGACCAAATTTCACCTCTGAGAACATACTTGCTCTGTGGACTGATCACAGATTACTAAACGAATTTTTTCGCGCTCAAGCAATGGTTGCATGCGATCGGTTTCGCTTTCCACCTAGCCAAAATTACTCGAAGCAAATTATTTGCAGAATAATGGAAACCTGGATGCCGAATCCTGGTCGCCTAGCCTGATACCGACGCCGAGTTTTCAGAGGCGCCGGCTGCGAGACCGCTTCCAAAGGGAGTCGCATTTTGGGTCGAATATACAGATCTTCAAACAGCACCAAGATTAAGATCGTAATCACCAAAGTCGGGCCCGCTATCATTTTCAGCCATACAGGCGATAGCGATTCTATCAGCAAATAAGCACCACCATTTTCTATCATAGAACCTGGTTGGCAAACACCTGGAGACCGGACACAGGCGCCGGCGTCCAACAAGCCGAGCCATATGAACAGATGACAACCGGCGTCGACAATATCAGACATGATCGGCGAAATCCATCAATGTACCAAATCGATTCAGAATGTAACCTGGACCACATCAGACAGGGTCAGTCATTCTGCCCGGCTCGTCATAGGACTGCTAGACCAAGTGGTCAGTTTTCGGTTTCTAACAGAATCTGACAGCATCAGATGCCGACCGGCAATGCTGAAACTTCCAGAACTGCCAGCAAAAGTTTCGAAATCGATTAGAAAATGAAAACATCGATGAGAGACAATCAAAGAGGGAGCGATCGTAACGTAATATCAGCGTTGCTTTTTATCAACATTTTATAGATAACCTCAGAAATGATGATGGCTTGAATAGAAGGGCATGTGAGGCGCAGCCTCAGTTGAAATGTTCAAGTCAGCAGGCAACAGTGACCTCTTACAACCGATGAGCTCGTTCTTGTCTTCGTCGTTGTCGTGATTATGACGAGGGGGTTTTGGAGGACGACGCGACAGACCCTCGCCCGGATCTTTCTCCGTCGGAGATATGTCGGAAGCGATCGTATTGGCAATGATTACTTCTTGGAAGGCGACAAGCGCCAGATCGACTATAACGATCGTCTGCCTGATCCGCGTACGATCCCCTGTCAGTGGAATCGCTGGTTACGATTTCAGCGGCAAAACATCCCAAGCGATCCTGAAATCGCACGCGAAGAGCAAGCGAAAGCTGAAAAGCAGCAGCGTATCGACGATATTCGTCAGGCCGAGAAAACCAGGCGCGAAGCTGAAGGCGACGTTGTATTTGTCAAAGGGCGTCCATTCACAGGGATTGAGCACCTAATACAAGTTCTGGAAGAGGAGCGTCGGCGTGAAGGATCTTCAAAACGATAATTGTATTGGCAATTTCCACATCACTGCGCAGTTTCGAGACTGCAACTGCGCAGATTTGAATCGATTATCGTCGCCCTCACGATGGGCGGTTTGTTCGGTGAGCCAAGCCTCAGCCCATCTCGGTATCTATCATGGGCTGTACGTAATCTAGCTCATATACGCGTATCGGAATTTCCAGTATGAAACCGCAACTGATCTTGGAAAAAAGTCCAATTTTTATGCTCAGGTTCCCTTGAAGAGAATGCCACCTGGTGTGGAATCAATGATGCTTTATGATATCAGTACTGAAATTTTTTCCATTTAAAATACGTCCTGATGGCATTGCTAAGGTCTATGTCGGAGAGGATCTGATGAAGAGCTATGCCGGACTCACCCGCTTTTATGGCGCCGGGTTGCTCGAGGGAACGTCTTGCTGCGGATCCGGTATAGCGATGGCGCCAAAGATGAGATTCGGTTCATCCTGCAGGGGCTACGGAAGTTCGCCGCATACGAACCGCTTCCAACCAACTCCAATGCGAGTGATACTACAAATTGCGGTCACTCTGACCTTTCATTTCCCGAGCCCGATTCATCAAGTACGTTTCCCAGCAATCATTTTTAATTTCCTGAATTATCTCTAGACAACTTCAAGTGCTCTATCTGTGAGGCGAAAATCAAAACCAAAGGCCCCAATTGGCCGTTTTTTTTTGCTGGTGGCGCTCAAGCTTTGGAGTCAACTGAGTCCTATATTGCAACCGAAAAAGAGAACGGAGAGGCTGCTCATTTCAGCGTGATTGAGGTGAACGACGACGCCCTTTACGTAATTGGATCGAAGAATGTTCATATGGTGATTCGTAATGCTGATGATATTGGCCTATATGAAGGCGGCGCCGAACGCCTGCTTCCTCCCGATTATAGCGGATGCTCAACGTCCTCCGCTGACATCCATGACAGATTCGCTTATGCGAAGCGTATCGCTTCGACTCTTATGAATCTTCTATTTGAGCAAGACCGCAGCCATCTGATCGACGTAATGCAACGTGAAGCGCTTACCGCTAACTTCGAGCTAATCGACCCCGGTTCGCGCCACTTTGTGTATTATACTAGCGTGTCGCGTCCTGAACTGCGCTTCGTCGCCTGGACATCGGTCGATTTGGATCCGGTTTCCGATGGTCTAACTCGGCACTACTTGCATTCGCTACAGTTAGCTCAAGATTGTGGATTGAAAATTGTTCAATATCATCGTTATGGTCGCAATGATCTAAGCAAATTGCTTAAGGACAACCTGTCTCGGGTTAACTCGGAAGGTGTCGTGGTGTATTGCTGCGATGACAGGGGGCGGACGTTGGGTCTGTGGAAAGTAAAAACTGTTTGGTACACGATGCATAAATGTATCTGTAATGTCCTGCTGCGACCCAAGCCCTCATCACTAGATGCCAAGATCCAAGAGTTCGGGCGTAGACTGAGCTTGTCTAAAGCCGAAATCGAGCATTGGCGTGATATTGGTCGTGGCTTTCATAGCTGGCTTGAGAAGCGTTGCCTTCTTGATATTGACAATCTGCGATCGAGATATTCGTCGCTTTTCGCTGAATACCAAGCCAGCATATAATTGTATCAATCCTAATAAGTTATCTAACAAGTGTGTATTATGTGTCTAGAAGATCGACACTTATTGTGACCTGGAGGTCATCGGGATTCTCGTGCTCATATGAGTTCTCAGCATTTACGATAGCCTCTTGAAACTGATCTAACCACATTGACTTATCAGATGGCTTATCGCAGCAGATAATCACGCTTGAATTGCATCCCTGGAACTTGACCAAATTTCGATAATCACCGTCATCATTCATATCGCTGACGCGCGCGCCTCTCAGAGCTATAACGGAATGCTGTCGCAGACCGGCGCCGGACGTTCGCGTCGCGAATACAGCTGCATCATTGCATAATATAACGACAGCTGCCGGCGTCGATCTCGCGTTCCGTGTCCAGAAAGCGGACGTATTCTCGAGCAGTAGACGACAATCGCCGGTTCGGATCAGGACCCGAGACGCCGATACCAGATTGATATGGCCAGCAAATTCTTCCCACTGTAGCTTCTCGAGCGGCGACGTCGCCGACGATATTGCATTGATGTCATGGATGAGCTCTGTAATGGCCTTCTTAGCTTTGACCACCTATTAGAGCCATAGTCAGTCATGTCAGTCATGTAACATTGCAATGTTGGAGCAACCCGCTCCTCATCTTCTTACCCTGCGCGACCCTGGTGTGTGTTGCTCAATTCGATCTAAGAACAGTGCATATCGAGGCAGACGCTGAACAGGAAGGATCAAGAGAGAGCTGATCTCGCGGTCGGTCTCCATGCGAATCCCCTCGAGCAGCGAGTTGAATGCCGGGACGGCCGGTCGCAGCCGTGTGAGCAGCTGAGTCGACGACGCGAACATGGCGAGATAGTTCGTGTATGGCCAGCGGAAACGCTCCAGGGTGTCGTTGAAGATGGCGCAGAACATAGAGACCTGCTGGGCCGTCGTATGGCGATCGGTGAAGGCGTCGCTGAATTGCATCAGCAACTCCTGGTGAATGGCAATGATATCGGTTGGATCCAGGAGACAGATCCTGGTCTGGTCTAAAGAGATGATGGCGGTGGCCGCGTCCTCTGCCATCTCCATCATTCGGTCGTGATAGAACTCTTTCAGCGTCCTCAGATCGTTGAGATAGCGAATTTCGGTCTCCAAAATCTCCTTCAGTAGGTTCAGGACCTGGTCGCGATCGCCGCGTCGTGCTTCCGGCACCGATACTGCTTTCTTTGGCCTTTCCGGCTCCGGCTCATGAACGACGTTGGGCTTGGAGATTCGTGTGTTCTGCTGCACATTTCGCTGAGGCAAAAGATCATCGCGCATGGGGGCCTCACGCCAATCACCATCATCGTCAAAGCTGGGTCTGGTTTCGATGCGATTTCGTTTCGACCACTCCGGCGGGCGGCGCTCTGCATGAGGACGCCTTTCTACATCCATGAACGCGGTCTCGGGGCGGCTCCTCTGTTGAGGAGGGCGTTGTTCAGGTGACGATGACCGAGAACGCCGATCCATTATTTGCACATCTCTCGGCGACGTTTCGTAACGATTTCTTGCTGGATGTCTCGGAGGGCGACGCCCCAACGGAGAAGGTCGCCGTACCACCTGGCCCATCCCAGGGCGATTCACTTCTATCGGTGGGCGTCGTTCGGGACTCGGGTGTTGAACGATCTCCATCAAAGACATCTCGGATCGCCGTTCCGGAGGAGACTGCGAACGCGGTTCCTTCACCTCCACGTCAGCAAACGGCGGGATTCGCGACGGCAGCGTACGGCTGGGTCGTCGCGGGCGCGAGAACGCCTTCTGATTCAGATCGCAATCTTCGTCGAACAAAGACTGATTGCGAACGGGCGATCGCACGGGCGATTTCTCCACAGCTCGCGATTTACCCCGCTGCTTCCGTCGCCGTCTCGGCAGTTGTGAAGGGGACGGGGGCGCTGACAGCTTCACATACGACATGGCGTCAGGATTCGTGAAATACCGATTTGTGAAAAACCGGATCGGGCTTTGATGGGCCGGCATGACAAAGCCTGGCCGGCGGGGGGAGCGACCCCGGCGCTAATCGAGTTATGGACCAAGGGCGGCCGCTGTTGACTCAGGCGTGCAAATTTATATCGTCACAAATCGCTTTCAGGCTGACGAATGCGGGCGCGTGCCTCTCAAATCGCTACCGACGATGTCGCTGGATCATCCCCGGTTCGTCGCCGCGAATCCTTACCGCCAGCAGACGCCAGAGTCGGAGACGAAGAAATCGGCACCGGCGCGATTCAACCAACCGTCGCCGTACTCCTATCGATCCATACCGGTGCCGCATACCCATTTCCATCGTCATCATCACCATCGGCATCACCTTGACCACGATTCTTTGCATCTCGCATACGATTGTATTCTCGGTCTGCCGTTTCGTGGATCGCTGGCCCATGTCGGTGTGATCGGCAGCAGCCGGACGTCAGAGCCCACTTGCATTCGGCGACGGGGCCAAGGGCCCGCCGATATCAGGTGGACGATGCAGTCCGGCGCCGACCAGATGGTTGTGCATGCGATCTCGAGCGGATTCGTTGACGGCAACCAGGCCCGGCTCATTGTGAATGGAGTCGATTACAGTATGAACTGCAGGGGCGTTAATATGATTTTGATCGACCCGAACACGCTCGATATTCGATCGGCGTGTTTCGATACGCATCTGTATTCGGGCGACGGCAACGCCAGCCTGCAGCAGTTCGCAGCGGATGCAGTGCGGCGACCTGGCTGGGTCTTCGCTCTGGCGGTCAAAGATGACGCTGCCACGAACCTTGTCCGCGATTCGCGCCTCGCTCTGGAAAGCCTGGGCGTCGATCTGGGAGCGGTCGATGACGCTGGAACATTACAAGTGATTGCCGTTTTGGGAACGTCCGGGATCCATCTAACTGGCTGATAGAGGTTGCTTATCGAACGGGGACACGTTCTGCCGCCGCGCGAAGCCAGCATCTTGATGAATCTGGCCTCTCGCATGGAGGCCCGTCGCTGCATCGAGGTCTTGGTCCAGTACGGTTGGAGCGTCAACATCAATGCCTTGACTGGGCCTCAAAACACGCCCCTCCATGACGCCATTCGGCGCGGGAATAAATCTACTGCCCTGACGCTGTTCGCGTTGGGCGCCGATTCGACGCTGTTCAATCGCGATCGAAGATCGGCTGATGATCTGGCCCGGAGTCTTTATAAGGCGCCCAGCGCCATCGATTACGCCCGGTCCGGCGATTCCCACGAACTCGAGCTGATGGAGTCCATATATCGCGAATTGATTGGATAGCATTGTTTTAGATAGACAGTCTCGATCGAGCGATCGTATTGTCGAAATAAACTCCCGATCTGAATCCCAGATCGTTGGCTGCAAAACACTGGAACACAGGGTAAGGTTTACTAGGGATTTAACCAAGGGTGGTCGAGGATCTCATCTAATGATGGCCGAAGATCGACCTCCTTTTGTAGCATGGCTCGAAGCAGATCAGCAACGGGATGCTCAGCGATACTATCCGGAATATCCAAGTAGCAGGCCTGAATGCGGCCGAACAACCCCATCAGATTTTCGCTGTAGAACGGCAACGCTCCAGTCAACATGCTGTATAGAGTGACACCCACCGCCCAAATATCGGCCTGACGTCCATCATATCCGGATCCCTCGCACGCTTCCGGCGGCATGAACTGTAATGACGTTAGTCATCGAGCGAGTAAACGATGGAGCTATTACGGCGTAGGTCCCGGTCGTATCGAAATACAGAGGTGCCGAACTGAAGCGTTCAGCGACGCCGAAATCCGATAGTAACAGTCGCGGCTGGCCGTTCGCCATTTTGACGAGAATGTTGGCGGGTTTTATATCACGATGGCATAATGACATTTGATTGTGTACTATAAACGAGTTAGATGGCTGGTTGGTGAGACCAGCGACTGACAATATCGGACGGCTTCGATAAGTTGGCGAAAGCAGGACCGGGCGACAGCTTCGTCGAGAATGAACGGCTGTTGAGATTGACCTGAGCTCCAGGAACACAGAAAACTGTTTGTTGATTGCTGCCATGATAACAGCTCGCCAAGATCGGCATATTCCAAAACTGCAAAATGTTTTCGTCAGCAAAGTTGTTATTTAGAAAGGTGCGTAAGTGGTTGCGCAAAAAGTGCGGGCCTTTCCCACAACTGCGAACTATGAAAAGTGTTTCACCAGCAACTGCGCACTTAGAAAAGTGTTCACCTATGACAATTTTATCGTTGTCTGGATTGTCGATGACCTCATAGAGAGTGATGATGTTCGGGTGATGATCCTCTGCATTCGACATCATTGTCAGATGCGTGATCTCCGTCTGGCATCGATCATGGCCGTGGCTCGGGCTCAGCATACTCTGCTGCAGCTGCTTCTTCATCCGGCTCTTCGAGAAGATCTTCAACGCCTGCAGCACGTTATCGCACGACGCCCATAGAATCACCTTCCTACACGCATATTGCCATTATCATCAACGGCGGCGAACACTCTCGACGACGTCCCGCTCCCGAGCTCCTTCCCGATTCTATACTGATTGATAAACTTGACGCCGTCATCGTCTCTATGCTGATGAAATTCACTAGTCCGAACTACGATCATCATCTAATTCATTTCATAATGATTCGCTACGCCTGATCTCTATACAACATTACCACAATTGACAGGCAGATTTAACCGGCTATTTTATACGATCACGAGTTCGTACTAATTGATCGTGTCGTTTATCAGCCAGTTTGATTGCATGTCGCAACCATCGTCTTCCACGCCACCAAAGCCACATTATTTCTATACAAATTATCAGCTATCGAATAGGTTCGAAAATCGTTCCGCTTTCGACCACGATTTAATCGGTTCGTAGCGCTGTCCAGTTACGATCGAAGATCGATCCTTATGTTCGCCCAACCCGAGAACCCATCTCACGAAGCTATACATCGGTGCTGACCGAATATCAGGAGTCGATGGCGCGAGGATTGCAGCCAAGATTCCCGCGAATGCGATCTCGTCCAGGTTCGCCGCCGCCATCGCTCTCCTGTTCTAACATCACGTCTTCAGATTCGGCGCTCCAGCAGCGACGCTCCGGAAAAAAGCTCTTCGATGGAACGCCGCCCTCCATCGAATACAAACACAAGAAGCGAGAACGTCTTCTGGTGGGAATCCGGAGCCGTACTGGTCCTTTTTTTTAATTGGTGTCGCAGGCGTCGAATGCGCAGTCGGTGGGTGCTGAAAAGCGTTGGTCGTGGGATAAGGCGAAGCCGCCGCCGCAGCCGAACGACGGCCCTCGGGTGCGGCCGTCGCCGACGGCGCTGTCGTCGTCGCACCCGAACTCGATCGACTCGATCGTGACGGACTGGCGCGAACGCCTCGTGCAGAGCCGCCGGAGCGAACCCGTCCATTATCATCGGAAGAATCTGTTCAGCCGGCAGACGTTCATCGATGGGACGGCCGAGATGCGCGCCATCATGCACGACTATCCGTACGACCCGCTCGGCCTGAAACCGCATTCCTGCGATTACGACAATTACAAACCCGGATAGCGATTTTTATGTCGTGTGCAGAGCCTCATCTGTATCGGTCGAGGTCGGGCAGAGATCTTTGGCGACCGAATGCGTTGCCAATCCTTCATGCAAGCAGAGACGTTTCCCGAAACTATGGACGTCGTCCAACGCCGCGAGAGCGTTCTCGTGGTCGTTGTTGAGCTTGTGAAAGGCGAACAGTCCCGTCAGCAGCGGCAGATGCCATAACGACGTCCGGAACAGCCGCCTGGCCGTGTCATCGGACGGATTCTCGTGGAATCGCCACGCGCGATGCAGCAGAAACGCGTTCGCCAGCGTCCCGTGCGCGGAGAAGATCATGCTGGTCATACCGACCCCCGACGTGATAATCGGTAACGGGAACAGCAACGCGCTGTAGACGAGCGACGACAAGGCGGTCTTGGTGCCGGCGACATCATTCAACGATCGCATTCGATATCCGCCTGCCTGTAAGTTAGACGGATTGTTGAAGGGCGATTCGATCCTGCCTGCAGCGTAATCGTGACGAAGAAGCCACGCCAACGATAGGAAATGCGGCATCTGCCAGAAGAACAGAATCGAGGCGAGAGCGGCTGCTTCTGGAGCCAGCATGGTCCCGGTGGCGGCCGTCCATCCCATGACCGGCGGAATCGCGCCGACAATCGCCCCTGAACGTCCGGTTTAGTTGAAGGATTCACTCAGGCGATTGATAGGCGACCGATTTCCGTATTGAGCGATGTGAGCTTCTTAACAGGCGTATAGACGTTGGTGTAGAGGAGAAGGTTGGTGGCGCCCAACAAAGCTGTTAGAGGGTTGGCGCAGGCGTATAGGACAGAGATCCCAGCAGCACCGGCAGCGATTCTGTGAACGTTTAGCTATGAGAGGTATACAGAGAATCACCGACCCGAATGCCTTCGCTTTATTGACAGTTAATCGCCCTGATGGCAACGGTCGTTGCCTGGTTCGTCTCATTAACGAATCGCTGCGAATCTGCTGAAATTGAGAAAAAAAATGAGAGTTTTTCGTTGCAACTTCGATAATCTGGTTAAAGGCGCTGGCGCTGGAGGCGGTGAGAAAGGTGCCCGAGACCACACAGGCCAGCGTCGTCACATCAATAGGACTGCCAGCGGCCACGAACCCGAATCCGGCCGTGCTGGCTACCAGCGCCGATAGACGCGTTTTCGATAGCTGCGAGATCGTTCGCCATGCGGATTGCATCGATAAGGCGATGCACTTCTCATATCAAAGAAGGAACCCTCCTACGAGCAGCCTATACAAATACCGCGCTTAATTCAACTTAATTCGAAAATGTGCGTCACTGCGCATCTCACAACCAACTGGAAAAAATGCGAGCTTTGGAGACTTTTAAAAAGGTGCGCAACACAATCTGCGTTTGCGACAATTGCGCACTTTCCTCCGCCATTGGCATTTATTGTCGGTCGAGAGTCGATTTCGATCCCGAAATCGCCACGAACCAGGCGACCGCTGACACGTCGTGAATGACATCGGGCTGATGTCAGCGCCGGTCCAGTTCAGCCTGCGATCGGAGCCGAATGGCGTCTCCCAAGCCCCGCCTCCGCCCGCCTCCATCTTCACCATCAACGCCGAATCCCAAAAGCCCGCCCCGACCAAGGTCGCTCCCATCCCTCTGCCATCATCGCGCGCGGGCGTCTCCGACGACACGCCTTTACTCCTGCGTAATGTCAACCCGGATGTTCGAGCCGCCGCCGACAAAGACAAATGTCGTATCGACATGGCGTCGCGACCCGACGCCCCCGATCAGGCCGCTTACGATCGCGTTCCCGTTCATGAATTCGGCTACGCCATCATGGCCGGGATGGGATGGTCGAAAGGCAAACCGATCGGCAGATCGAATCCGCAGGTCGTGGAACCCTTCGAATACCTTCGGCGTCCGCATCTTCTGGGTCTCGGCGCCAACCCGACGCCCGCCGAACTCAACCTGCCCTCGATGACGGGCAAGAAACGCAAGAAGAACGACGCCGCCGAGATGATCGACCCGAAGACCGGCAAGACGCGCTACCGGAAAGGCATCGACGAAGTCCTCGAGGAACGCGACCGCCGAATCGGCGTCGGCGATCGCGTCCTGATCGGGTCGGGGCCGCACGCCTCCCTGACCGGCGTCGTCAACGGCCTCAACGAAGACTTCGCCGAGGTCGCTCTCGATCTCAATCACAAACCGGTTCGAGTCGCGATTCGCGATTTGTCACGCTCGAAGAGCCGTGTCGAGGCTCCGGTCGCAAGGTCCCGTACGTCGTCGTCGCTGAAGGACCTTACCTGGGTCGTACCGGATCTCGTCGTCCGCGTCGTTAGTCGAGATCGCCGCCTGCAGAAATGGTACAGCTGCAAAGGGCGTGTTTATGATATCGTTTCGAGGGCGCAGTTCACGTTGATGATCGACGGCGTCCTGGTCGACGACGTCACGGAGGCGGACGTCGAGACCGTCGTCCCGGATCGGCCCGGCGTCCGCCTGCGAATCGTGGCCGGGAAGTATAAAGGCCAGTATTCGCGGCTGTATAGGAGGATGGTGGATAAAGGCAAGGCGAAGGTGGACCTGGATAATGGTGAGCGCGTCTCTGTCCGATTGGACGATATCAGTCAGGTCGCCGAGTCATGATCGCCGTCCTCGTCACGATCGTCTCTTCGTCTTCATGCTTGACGACTTCATATCCCTCTTTATCATCAATATAACACGGCCCGTTTAATACACGACAAAGTTACTGTTTTTTGTATTTTTTGCAAATTTAATACTTTGTTTGCAAGCATGGCTTAGGGTTTGACGGTCTCACGGAACGCGCACGGCCTCATCCATCTGCATGATGATGGCCGACATCACCATCCTGTACGGGTCGCAGACCGGATGCGCTCAGGACCTGGCCGAACGCCTCCAGCGCCAAGGCCGAGCCCGGCGTTTCCGTACCGCCCTCTACTGCATGGACGAGTACGACCTGGTGTGTCCCCCGTCTCCATCGCGCCCTTCAACGGTTTAATCGCCTCTTGACCAGGAGCAAATGCGAACGCATCCATCGCTCTATGTATTGGTGGCGTCAACGGCCGGCCAGGGCGTGGCCCCCGATAATATGAGGTCGTTTTGGAGGTCGATGCTGCAGAGGACTCTGAGCAACGATCTGCTTCAGCCTGTGAGGTTCGCCGTCTTCGGCCTGGGCGACTCGTCGTACCCGATCTACAACGCCGTGGCGCGCCGCCTTCACCAGCGCCTTCTCGATCTCGGTGCGCTGCCGTTCCATGAAAGAGGTCTCGGTGATGACCAGGACGAGCTCGGCGTGGATGGAGGTGCGGTTTGCTATTTATTAGGGTATTAGGGTTTAGGGTTTGTCTTAGCATTCGAACCGTGGGCGACCGAGCTTTGGCGACGCGCCGCCGAGCTCGTCCCGAACGCCGTTGCGGACGCGGTCAGCGTGGTCCCGCCGCCCATCCGAATCACCCCCACAAATGTCGCCGCCACGGAGCCGGCCCTGGGTGCGTTCGGACGTGGCCGCGGTCGTTACACGCCGGTCACGTTACACTGCAACGTAAACCGGCGTCTCACACCCTATAATCACTGGCAAGACGTCCGTCTGGTCGAGTTCGAACTCAGCGACGATATTCGTTACAGACCCGGCGACGTGGTATGGCATCCGGGGGGGCCAGTACGGTTCTCGGTTGAGCTGACCCGCGGATATAGCTCGTACTGCACCCGACGAACCCAGTCGAAGCCGTCGAGCGGTTCTTGCGTGACCGGATCCGTATCGACCCGGATGCCGTCGTCGTTCTGACCCGTCGCTCGGAGTCCGACGATGATGCCGATGATGACGATGATCGGTTGCCGTACGGCGTGCCGGTGACGTGGCGCGACCTGTTCGTCCGCTGGCTGGACGTGTTCGGGACGCCGCGCCGCTTCTTCTTCGAGGTGATCGCCGAGTTCGCCCAGGACGATCTGGAGCGCGATCGATTGCGCGAGCTCGGGTCGGTGGCGGGCCAGGACGACCTGCTGCACTACAGCCATCGGGAACGGCGCACCTATATCGAGGTCCTGGACGATTTCGCCTCGGTCGACGTCCCGGTCGGCGTCCTGCTCGAGATCGTTCCGCGACTTCGTCCTCGCCAGTTCTCGATCGCATCGTCGCCCTCCAGACACGGACGCCTCCTTCAGATCGTCGCCGCCATCGTTGAATACCGGACGCCGTACAAACGCCCGCGCATCGGCCTGTGTTCCAGGTTTCTGCGGACGCTGCGCCCGGGCGATCGGGTGCCGTGCTGGACCCGGGTCGGGAGTTTCGCGATGCCGACCACGGCACAGCACGCCGTCATCATGATTGGGCCGGGGACCGGCATCGCCCCATTCCGCTCCATGTGCCATGAGATCAGCGTGGCCCGCGCCGGTCCAGTACGCCCGCCGTCGGAGCTCTGGGTGTTCTTCGGATGCCGGAATCGCGCCAACGATTTCCTGTTCGAGATCGAATGGCAGGAGATGGTCGAGTCCGGGGCCGTGACCAGATTCGAAGCGGCGTTCTCGCGCGATCAGCCTGAGAAGGTTTACGTCCAGGATCGGATGGCGCTGCACGGCCGTGATCTGTATCGGCTGTTATCATCCGGGGCGGTTCTGTATCTAGCCGGGTTTGGGATCGTAGAAGCGGTCAGAGCGCGTAATATTGAATGCGGTGCTTCTAGGTCGTCGAATCCGATGCCGAAACAGGTCCATGAAGGTCTCGTCCAGATCTGTATCGAACATGGCGAAATGTCGCGAGAACAGAGCGAACAGTTTCTGAGGACGTTGCAGAAATTGGGACGATATCTTGTAGAGACATGGTAATAAACAATCGTGTTCGAATATGGACATGTATTAGGAGGCGTCCAGTTCGGACATTTGCCTGGGAACGGTCTTCGGCATCTTCTTGGTGCTGTCGTCGATCTCGGACGCCTTGAAATAGTGCGGGGCGATCTCCACGAGCCATTGCGGCTTGATCTCGATGATCTGCGCCGAACCGAGGTCAGTGCGTGCAACGACCAGTACGACCAACCCAACCCGACCTGTCTCATGAATTCCTTCGAAGTCAAGACCAGCTCATAGTAGATGACCCAACGTGGCGGTGTCTCCATTAACGAGCTTGATGGATGAATACTGACTGATAGATTATGCTTAATGGTCTTATAGTTGCCCGATCGATCGAGCTTGGCGGCGTTATAGAAGAACCCGCTTGCGAACGCCTTCCGAATCGCCACATCGTCGGGATTGCTGCGTCAAACGATCAGTATTGGTTCAGGCGACGTCCAAGCCGCTTACGAGATCAGATCGAGTTCGACATTGGCCAGCAGACCGATCAGCTGCTCGCGGACGTCCTGGGCGCGTGTCAGCGACCGATACTGGACGAAGTTCTCGAAACACCAATCCTGCAAGCAAGCGGCAGCGGGTCAGTACGACCCCGGGACCCAATGCCGCGACGGGCTGACGAACCTGACTGTAATCGGTCTCGACCCATTGGTTGTAGACGTTGAGGAGCGTGATGGGATCGCCGCCCGGCCTCCAGAAGTTGCGATAGGCGTTGTCGGCGTGTACGGCCTTGTCCTTGGGCCGATAGAAGATGGTGTTGTTGACGCTGAGCATGGCGGCGATCGTCACGATCTCGTCCACGCACCCGTACTGCGACGAATTGATCAACATCTTAGAGAGCATCGGATCCAGAGGCAGCTCCGCCATCTGACGACCTGATTTCATCCAACAATCAGCAACCGGTGAGATGCAACGCACACACGCCGGCCGTACTGACCCAGTTTCGTGAGCTGACCACGATCGTCGAGCGCGCCCAGCGCATAGAGATGCTCCAGAGACCTGATCAGAGCTTCGGCCGGCGGCGGATCCATAAAGTCGAAGTTCAGCAGGTCGTGGATCCCGAACGATTTCAGCATCAGCGCCACATTGCCTATGCGAGAAGTAAGCGCGGGGAATACCGGCCCACGGGATCCGCACCGAGATTGGTCCTCTGGATCTCCGGGATCGTATTCGGTTCGAGTTCATTGGCATAGGCGTGGGCTGTATAGAGGCGGAAACATTTGCCGGGCGCCACCCTCCCAGCCCGTCCCATTCGCTGCTGGGCGGACGCCTTCGAGACCGGCGTCACGATCAGCGATTCGAGGCCGGATCGCGGGTTGTAGCTCTTCATCTTGCAGAACCCGCAGTCGATCACGTACAGGATCCCGTCGATCGTCAGCGACGTCTCGGCGATGTTCGTGGCCAGCACGACCTTGCGCGCACCTTTCGGCGTCGGCTCGAAGATCTTCGCCTGTTGATCGGACGGCAACGTCGAATAGATTGGACAGATCAGCAGCTCCTATATACAGACAGTGAGATGCGACAGTGCAATGCGTTGGAGGCCAGTACGACGGACCTTGGCCTTGGACCCGAGCCCGCGTGTCCTCTGTTCGAGGACTTCGACGGAGGCCTCGATCTCCTCTTGCCCGGTCAAGAACACGAGAATATCGCCGGAGTCTTGTGATAGGTGGATCTGGAGCATTGTATCAGGGGCCTGTACGACGCGGAACGTAAAGAATACCTGTAGTATTGTAACGATGGCGGCGTCGAGGTAGTTGGCCTCGGGTTGCGGCGTGTAATAGATCTGGACGTCGTACCGTCGTCCGGGGACGAACACGATCGGGGCGGCGTCGAAGAAATCGCTGAACTTCTTGGCGTCCAAGGTGGCGCTCGAGATCATCAACCGGAGATCCTTGCGATGTCGGGCGATATCTTTCAGCAGACCGAACAGGATATCTGTATGCAGGGTGCGTTCATGGGCCTCGTCGATAATCACCACCGAGTATGAGGCCAGATCCGGCTCACGAAGGAACTCCCGTAATAACATCCCATCGGTCATGTACTTGATGACTGAGAGAGAAGAGATCAGGAAACCCTAAAACCCTAGCCCAAAACCCTACTCGTCTTCTCCGATGTGCAATCTTCGAACCGGATCGAATACCCAACTTCATGCCCGAGTCGAACACCCTGTTCTTCAGCAACACGAGCGGCCACGGACATGGCCGCGACACGTCTCGGCTACGTCATACGCATCAGCACACACAGCTGGCGGGGCGGGTACGACGACCCTGGTCAGATACCGACCTGAGTGCAGCCCACCAGACCACGCTGCGTATAACCGTGTTCGTGCAGATACTGCGGCAGCTGCGTCGTCTTCCCGGATCCCGTCTCACCCACTGTAACAGTTTCAGAATCGGTGGTCGTACCCGCCCCGGCGGCAACGAACTTACCGACGATGATGGTCTGATACTCGTCGAGGGCGTCGAGGAAGGTTTGACGCAGCGGATAGATGGGCAGCGTCTTGCGGACAGCCTGCAGCTGCTCCATCTTCGTGGCCAGGGTCTGTACGACGGCCTCGGCGTGCATCGCCTCGTACTCCTGCAACGGATCGTGGCCATGTTCGATCTCCTGCGTGATGAACTCGATCTGGTCCGGCAGGACCATCTCGTATTCGTCGGCGGGCGGCGCGGCCGCATCGCGCGCCCCGAACTTCAGGTTGGCTCGCGATAGGAGCGTCTCTTCGATGAGCTCTTGCTATGAGAGAGTCAGGACGATCTCGAAAGACAAGAACGAGACCGACCTCGGAGACGTGCTTCTTGTCTTGATCGACGTAACGCTGCTTGAGGACGCTGAGCCGCTTCTCCTGATCAATCAGGCCGTCTTCGCGTTCGTAATCGACCGGCATCTGATAACCAGGTTCCGCTTGAACAGCCGAACGTCGACTGCGAACAAACCATCGGTCAAGAATCATTTGAAGGCGATGTCCACAGCTCCAGAAAACATAGAATAAAAGTTTCCAAAATGACTGTCGTGAAGAGAGAGCGAAATCAATTTTGAAAAAAAAAACAAAACAAGGTGGAAAAAGTTCAATGAGATTTGATGCTACCTATCAGCGAGCTCAATGATGCGTTTATCCATCTCATGTCGTTCGATCTCCTCTTTCGTGCGTTTCTCATGCTTGAACAGCTGCTCTTCGTCGCGAATCAGCGCCCGGAGAATCTCGATCTGCTGCGCCTCGCGCTTGGGCAGATAGGCGCGGCGACTCTCGATACGCATCCGAGACATATCGCCATCAGTCGATCGAAGCCCGATCACATCCTGCAAAAGCGGTCATACAGGCCCAACGCAGCTGCCATGGTCCAATACGCACCTCGGATCCGAGATGCTTCGTTTTGTTCCGATCGCGTTCGAGCAATCGCTTAACGAAATCGTCACGCTCTTTCTGATCGCGGCGTCGCTTCTCTTCGTCGGTGAGGTCGGCGGCGGCGGCCGACGGCGCCTCGGTTTTTCGGGTCTTCGGGCGTTCGTCGTCGTCGGCGACGAGATCGTAGCTGGTGGCGGGTCGCTCGGCGGCAGGCTTCGGAGGACGCTCGGCGGCAGGCGCCGGCTGCCGAGCTGGAGCAATCTGCGATAGCAACGAGGCGCTGAACGTCTCTAATTTTTGCCGCCCGGCGACCTCATCCAGCTATACAAAAACTCAAAAAGAAATCTATTAAAAATCAACAAAATTCACCGAAATAAAAAATTGAAAAAAACCGCAGAGATGTTTTCGAGCAAAAGACGAAATGAAAGTTCAGAGAGGGAGTCCGACCTGAAGCTCTTTGGAGAGAATCTGGGCGAGGTTCTCGGCCGTATAGGGGCGCTGCAGGGCCAAGGCCAAGACGCATTCGGCGACGGCCCGGTCGCTGTACCCGACCAGATCGTGGAGCGAGTCGCCGACCCACGACCGCAGCCGCTGGCGATCCATCTGGGAGTCCACCGGTGCGACGACGATGGCGCGCCTCTCAAGATGGTCTGCAAACGAAATGGCGCAGATTTTTCGAAAATTGTGCGCAACATTTTTGCTGCTCGATTTCTTCCCGGAAAATACTTTTTACGACTTTGCTTGGCTTACGCATATGTCTCAGAAATAACTGCGTTTACGGGCAGTCACAGACGCACTATTTCAGCGACTCCTTGTTGTTAACGTCAGAATCAAAGTGCTCGAAAGACCAACTTTATTTGCTATCTTTTATCTCCTCAGATTTTTCGATTCTTTTGTTGCCTGTTTCGTACTATGATTATATCCGACTTTTGTAGCGCTCGCTCCCGGTTTTTGGGCGTTCCTTTGTCTGGACACGCAAAGGATTGCGAATGCCGACAGAAGGGTCTGGTTTGGATGCCACCTGGATCGCCGTGCTCCGTTGGTCGCGCCAAGTTTGGATGCCCAAAAATAAGGGAATTTCCGGTACTAGGTAGCTTGTTTTACAGCTCAGTCAGAAATGCTCAATGACGAGTCCTTTCAAGAAAATCGAGGATTATTTTATAGCAGTGGCATCTACAAATCCTGGCGCGTTTGAACGTCGAAACGACGACAGCATGTATCGAGCATTTCTATGCCTTGGCTATGCGGCCTTTGCTGTCTGTGCCTGTTTTCCTGTGATCGCTAACGATGCGTGTCACATGAGCAAAGATGGGGGAATGATCATGGCTGTTAATGTTCTGGATGGCGAGAGGCAAATCATGCTTGCTATTGCGGCGACTGTGCCAAAAGAAGGCGAATGTCAATGGTCGTTATATTTGAGAATTTGAAGGCTGATCATTATATTAACAGTTCATTGTCCGTAAACATGCATAATCATGAGAACGGCAGGCAAAATGAACAGGTACGAATACTTCCTTTGATCCGCGAA
The DNA here is from genome assembly GCA_003693705.1 of Polymyxa betae. NCBI lineage: Eukaryota > Endomyxa > Phytomyxea > Plasmodiophorida > Plasmodiophoridae > Polymyxa > Polymyxa betae. The sequence goes on from RBZT01000794.1 coordinate 44,872, forward strand.
TCACTTTGCACGTTCCATTTGGAACAAAACCTGAAGAAATCCTTTCGAACTATACCAGTATCTAATGTTGCTCTATGCTGCGGACTGCGGAGGTTCCGCCATGGCCGGAAAACTCCGATGCGCAAATTTTCGAAGTCTCCCTCTCTTTTTCTTTCTTTCTTTCTCTCTCTCTCTCCCTCTGTCTCTCTCTCGCTCCCCTCTGTTACTCGCTAGCATGGCACCTCAACGTCACCAACGCGCTCCATGCGACTGCGGTTCCAGCGTTGTTCACTACCGAAGGTCATCGGCGGCGAGCCTATACCGACGGACGCAATCGGTGCCTGCCGGCACAGTGGTCGTTGAAGTTGCAACGGCCGGTTGCAACCCCCAAATCTGATATCGCATCAGCATCCGCCCAGCATGCACCGGGCGCTGTGGTTTCAGCCGCCGTTGTTGTCAACGTGGCGGATCGTCCTGATCAAGCGGCTGCCATTCCGTCGCGCTTGCCATCCCTGTAGCGCGGCACAGCGGCTGCAGTGCTTGTGGTGAATCTGACCATCACAGGAGCTCCTCTTTCTGCTCAACCGCCGTCGTCAGTTCAATGTTGCCCGCGCTCCTGATGGAGCCCAGCCTCGAATTCCCGAATCCAGCGACGGCGACGGTTTCCGACCAGTGCGCTTCCGTCTGACTGCCATGGACGTGGAGTGCCCGCGCTGCCACGCCATGATGCGGCTGGATGAATGTTCCTACCATTTTCCGCAACGTGCCGTGCTGTTCCGAATGTGCTGTGCCAATGATGCGGTCGTTCTTCCTCCTTACTCCGACCTGCCGTCACCATTGGTGGAATATCTGGAACATGGCCACATCCACCATGCTTCATTCATGGAGCATATTCGGACGCTGAATGGGTTGTTCGCTTTTACCTTCACTTGGGGTCGACCGGCAACAAATCCCAGGTCGTGGTCCGCCGATCTCCCAGCTATGAATGGCGAGGGAGCGTCTCCACGGATTTATTCCAATCAACTCCAAAATTCATACGTTCCTCATCTCGTCTCCGATTCTCTAATGCCTCGTTCCCTCGCCTCGCCCTCACCTCCGACTTCCCTGACCTTGAGTCTCCGCTCCGCCTTCGTCTCACCGACACCGCTCCGTCCCTCGTACGCTCCTCTCCGATCCTCTCACCGACAAGGAAAAGACTCTGTCATTTTCGAAAAACAAACTTAAAAATGACACGTTATTGGGTCCTAACGTGAAGCACACCTCTCGCAGTCCCAAACCACCACCAATCAAGCATTCAGGACCGGGGTGGACGGCGACCAACGGGCGGCCAGAAGCAGTGACATTCACCGTGCCAATTCTGCGGGTCGAACAGTAACTTGCAAGGTCGCCTGGCGGCAATGCTGGCTTGTCTACTGGTGCAACGACACCTACCGTAGATCCCGGGGAAATAGCCACCCCGACCAAGTAGCCACTACCAATATGCTGATGAAACGTGCGTTGTGTCGCGGAGAAAATAAATAGTGTAACATTACATTTGTCTTTATTTGCCAATACAGAATACATCATCTGTGATGATTGAGTTGTCTGCAAATGTTGAGATCGTTGGTCTCAGGAAAGGGACCAATGGACGTCAATGTGAGGTCCACCGTGAATGCTGTGGCATCTGCGTTGTTACAGGGTCTCTGATCCGGTTCAAATTCACCGTTATAGAAAGTGGGTGTCTAATACTTGAATTTCATTTCATTGAAAGCGTATCCATCGGAAAGAGGTTTCGAATAGGCTGTTTGTGCAGTCTTAATTGCTGACGGAATCGAGAATCGCCGAGTCGGTTTTCTGCCGCGTAACTGTTTCCCAATACGAAAACGCTTTGTTGATAAATTCGCACAAGTAATTGAGCTTTCAGAAAACACCCACAAACGGCGAAAAGATGCTCGGAACTGTGGCATGGCGCCATGCATTTTATTGGATTTTATTCATATTTTTAAATGAAGTTTATGTGCTTTTGATTCCGACATGACGCCATGTGTTTATAATTGTTTCCGCCGTTATACGGTTCCATGCGTCCAAATCCCATTGGGCTACGATCTGGCGAGAAGGTTTTTCTCGATCGAACGTCTCTCCGAGCGATAACGAATTCCACCTGGCGCTCTCTACAATATTGTTTGAATGGTTTGTTGATTCCTACGTATAATATTTGAAGTTGGACGTGTACCCGTTAACGACAATTGACAAATTCCACCTAGTTCCGCCTAAGAGTGTGATTTTAAACATTCAAGTTTTGTTCTCACAAACCTCACTTCCTAGCTGCTCGAAAGAGCTAACAATTTCTTGGCTCATGTGGGCCGAAAATCCGTCCATTATAAGATAGGAATACTGTGCAGATCGCTGCAGCAGCCATGGTCGCCAAACCCTAAGATCCATTCTCATTACTGATATATCGCACCAGGCGTTGTCCTGAACAGTCCTTACGTACGACATTTGCAGGATAACCTCGAGCAGTACAGTTGCCGGTGACTTCCTTATACACGTGGGCCTTTGGTTTGCCCTTTAGTATAAGAAACAAAGGCAGCTTTTCTCCTGACAACGAAACCTCTAAGTTTGCGGTAGCCCTTCCAGAAGACCCAGTGGAAACGACATCAATGGTATGACTTCCCCGTCGCTCTATTGTTGCTGTCATTAGGTTGTCAAATGGAACTTCAATTTCGTCGATGTTGACAATCAGCTCAGGGGGAAGTTGCATCATGGCAATGTGCTCATTAACGCATGCAACAAAATCAGCGACTGTGTCAGCACAATGACGTGTATTTTGAGCTGTATGTGTGGCTCGGCGCTGTACTAGCTTTTCGCGATGCAAGAATCTATAAATTCGCTTTCGTAGGGTTACAGGATTGCCGGCCAGAAAACCTGTGCGAAACCTACACCATTAATCCAAACCCTAAACCTAGGTTCGCAAGAAACCCGCTTACCGTTGAAATTCGTGCAGCAACATCGACACAGAAACTGGCACCGAACGTGCCCTCCCAACTTCAAAGTTATGTAGAAGGTGGTCAGAAACATCCTGGTCCTCGACATGAACAGAGCTACTAGGAAGGTGCATTTTAGCACCCGATTTCATTGTTTCCACATCTAGAAGCTTCTTCCATCGTTTGATATTTCGGAGATCATCATGGGATTTCTTTGCTGTTGCATAGACACGACCAGGCTGTCCATAAGCCTCTCGTGCGATGGCTTTCTTCTCCAGAAGATTGTAGCGAGACATTCCACGACCCATGCTAAACGGATATGTGAATACGCATGGGCAAGCCGCATACCGTTAGAATCTATTTTTATAAGGCTACACAGTCGTGTACTCAGTGAGAAAAAATACACCAAATCGATTCAAAACTCCCGGCGAAATAGCCACTACCCTATCAAATCAGTATCCATTTTATCAGATCCGTAGTGGCTATTTCCCCGGGATCTACGGTAGGCCAGTCAGCAGGCCAATATCCAATAGCCGATTGAACAGGCTGACATCAGCCACAATTTAATAAGGAACCCAATCATTTTTTATACGAAATCAAAAGGTCTTTTTTCTCTCGTTTAAAATGGTCTCACTTTGTATATCAATGTACATTCCCCATTGCGTGAACGCTTGGGGAACAAAAAACGACAAAAACCGTTATGCTGATTTTGAGAGGAGGTAGTGGATTTTTTAGAATGAGGAAAAAGAAAAAACAACCCCAGCCAAGTTCGTAGTTTAACGTCGTTGCGGACGATATGGGTGTAGATGTTGTGATAGTGCATGAAGTTGGTTGGTGATGTTGGTGTTGGTGTTGGTGAAGTTGGTTTTGATGATGACGTTGTAAGGTTTACCTAATAATCAAATAAATGTATTCATGAACACGGAAAATCAAAATTACTTGATATAAAAAAAGGAAATTCACGAATCCAAGGTTATATTTGAGGCGTCCCCCAAATAATAGCATATATAGGCCTCCCCATAATGCTGCAATCCGAAAATATTTGATGAATAGATGGCGAAGATGAGAATGAATGCCAAAACCAAAACGAAAAGCGAAGATGAAACGGGTGCACGCCAAAAACGTTGATGCATGCAGCAGACCTTGCAGTGGCGATTTTTGTTTTTGGGTATTCGGGCTGTATTAGATTTATTTAAAAATTACTATAAATCTTGATTTTCCACAGAAGTGCGTACGCAGTAACATGAACAGCGTGCGCAATATTTGTCTATGACTGACGCCAAGATCTGATGAACAATAATAATGCGAACCTGAAGAAAGTATGAAGCTATACGTTAATAATATTGGGCTCGACCTTCCAGAGGTCCGCACGGATGCCGTACGGACCTGAGCTGCTGGAGCTGGGATTCGAGCCTGGAAAAAATCAGAATTCCTTACCGACTGACGAAGTCTTATCAAAACTTGTAGTACTATATCGCGATTTGAAGAATCCGCTCCAGGGCACAACGCCTTGTTCTAACCTTAATTTGATGTCATTAAAACTGCCATAGCTGAGATTCTGGAAAATTGAAAACGGCGATGAACTTCTCAGAGTATGAAGACACGCAAAGATTACGAATGGACCGGGTAGAATTTAGGAAGAAGAGAACAAAAACAATCAAGCTCCAAGGAACTTACAACGACGTCGAACTGAATGCAAGAATGGAAATGAAATTATGGGGAGCTCACTTGCAAAGAATATACAACCGATGATGAAAACAAGGGAAATGATATACGAACAGGACGATTGGTAAAGAAAATCATTTACAGCAACATCAGGGCAAATTCAGAATTGATGAAAGAAATATGAAGTGAAGCCGATGAAGAAATGAATGTTGCAGACAAGAAGATGAAACAGGAGAAAATCCAAAACTTACAAGATGGCAAAAGGAAGTAGTGAAGATAGAGATAGAGGAACAGATAGGACGATTCCGACGAGCACAACCTATCAATGACGAGATTAAGAAAGAAAAATTGAAAAAAGAACTAGCCTTGAAGATAAATCTAGACAGCCAAGATAAAGACAGAAGAAGACAATAAGATGAAGAAGATTTGGAGAAATTTGAGAAGGATGAAAGTGATGAGGAGGATGAGGAGGAAGATGAAAACACCGATGAAGAAATGACGAAGATAGTTATAACTCCAAAGAAGAATAAGAGCAACAAAGCGCTAACGGAGGAAAATAAGGGGAGAAAACTTACAGCGCCAACTGCTCAGTGGCCATAAACGGCATCACTGCCAATTATCAAGGAATCTCAGCACCGGATGGCTTGATAATTAGCATGTTCGGCCCGATAGAAGGTCGCAGGCATGAGTAGTCTCCTGCGTGAATCCCAGATTCGGCAGAGACTCGAACAATTGCCTGCTGCCAACGGGTATCTGATCTCTGACGATCCTGCCTATTGAGTGAGCAGATTTATCTTGCAGTCCTTTCAAAGGGCTGAGTTTACTTTGATAAGTAACCATGACAAAATGCTTCAAGAGATTAAGCCGTGCATTGTATTATAGGAAGAACAGGCATTCAATGCAAAAATGAGCCTCTTCGGGCGCATTAAAATGCTGTTCGCTTTTGTTGATTTCTCCAACAGTCTTAAGGTGATGCACGGGCCGGTTGGCAGTTGCCAAGCTGATGACTAACATCCATTGTTGCGTTAATGAAGGTAATCAGATAAGCGACTTCTTTGGCGTCAAACCGCCAACATTATTACATTAAGCGAATATTTACAATAAAATCGTAAAGGTTCCTTCATACATACCCTCTGACTGAAGATGTGTTCTAGATCTGTGAATAAGGCTGCTTGCGAGATAACAAAACTTTGATCTGAATTACGCAATATTTGACTAGCCTCCGATCGGACCTGACTAACTCCGTTGATCGGAAACTCTCCGCGTGCAGCGCCTTTCGGCTAGCGCGACTCTCTACAGAGCTCAGGCTCTCGTTAGCAACCCAATACAGAGTGTTTTATTTCCCTCAACTCCACAACAATGCAACAACTGCATGACGGCAACAGCCGGCTGAACACCAACATAACACATACACTACGCCGACTCGGATTCGAATCGGTTATTCGTTCGACGCTGAGTCAGACGACACCGCGTTCGGAGCTAACCTCCGATTCTAGTGATATATAAGGGCTTGTATTCCATCTAGTATAATCATTCTGCAATTCATCATTTTTGCAACATCAATTTCAAGTAGTCATTGCTACAAGGATATCATTAGCTGCGTTTCACTGACGTAACATGGAGACTATGGCGATTATGATGGACAATGAGGAGAATCAGTCAACGCAAAATTTGGCTGACAGTGGAGGTGTACAGCAGCCTGGTAATTCAGTTGCGGACAAATCGAATGATGATGCAAGCTTCGAATTCATTCAACGGTGCATTCGTTATTAACACGAAATCACCGCCTTGTGTGAATCTGTTGATTACACAATGAGTGATTCAGATGTGGACATTGGGAAACATGCTTCATAGGCTAAGTGGGAGATATAGTTCCCAGCCAGTGAATAATATTTCTGGACTCTGGTAGACCAGCGGCACAGGCTGTGCCGCGTGTGGTTTTTCAACCATGTCTGTAGAAATTGCGCCTGGACATCACAGAAACTAACTGACCAAAAGTTACAATAACAGCTCCACAGCTGTTAGTCCAGGGCCTACTTAAGCAGTACTCTACACACCCCTTTTTTGAATGTGACTGCATTCCTCACCAGAATCAGGCACTCAGGCCTCTGGCAGAATTAAGTAGGTGACCCCCAACTCAGATGAACCACGCATCTTTTCACGAGTTGTGTAGCCGGTCCAGTCCACAAAACCCAAAAACGTCCAGTACCATGTTATTCTGTAGAAATTGCGCCTGGACTTCACAGCAACTAACTGACCAAAAGGTACAATAACAGCTCCACAGCTGTTAGTCCCTGGCCTACTTAAGCAGTACTCCACACATGTGAACCACCTTTGTTGATGGCTCTGCGTACAAAGGATATTATCCAATTTTGTTTGAATATACGAAATATGACCAGCAAGTTCAGGACAATCAGAGAATGGGAGGGAATGATATTCCAGACGGCCATTTCTGTCTTTTATAGATCCTTCTTTGTTGATATGATTGCCAAATTTGTTCTGAAAGAACCGAAGGAGGAACTTGTGGACAATGAAGTCATGGGTGCTTTAAACAATTACAAGGTTAATGACGACTAGCTCGTCGCATGATCATATTCGTATGATTATCAAGAAGAGTGTAAGATGAAGCCATCATCTGCCAGAATAATGGATCTTCTGACTCAACTGGATAAGATCATTGAGGAGCATAACTGCCAGTCTTTGTTTGATTCTGATGTGGGGAAGGAGCATTGGATTCGTTTGGTCACGGAATGCTTGCAACCTTATATTTTTAAGAATCATTTGCTGAATATGATTAATTTAATTGCTCGAAACCGGAGCTTAGAACTGACCAGGTTGCGTTTGTCGAGCAACTGCAGGCAGACGTGGACAAGTTTGAGTCAGAAGGGAGTCGCATTCTTATTCTGTCGGATACGGATCATGGACAGAAGACCGCTACGGTTTCGAAGAAACGTGGGGTTTCTAACCAGAATAATGGTACTCAGCACAAAAAGCGTAAGCTTGAATCTATAAAAGCGCTTATGATCTACATAATACATTCAATCTACAATTCAGTTTACAGTCACTGCTACCTGTTCTAATCGGAAGACTCCACAAAGAGTTCTTTAGTTATCGTCTGCGATCAGAGAGAGATACTGTGTGAATCTGCGGATTACACAATGAGTGATTCTGTCACTGAATCAGATGTGGACATTGGGACACATGCTGATAGGCATCGTGGGAGATATATTTCCCAGCCTGTGAATGTTTCTGGTAGACCAACAGCACCGGCTGTGCCACGTGTGGTCTTTCAACCCTGCGAACCCCCTTTGTTGACGGCTTTGCGGACAAAGGATATTATTACAACTGGGGATGCATTCTCACTAACCTAGCTCTATATATGTCCAGCCTCATCATCTTGGCATACAGGGACCTTAACAAAATCCTGCGTGCTGTCATCCTGATTTATCAGGTTCAGGGACTTCAGCGCTTCTGCTATCAGCGGATGATTTTACAATCTCCAGCGAAGATGGAGAATTGCTTTGTTGAAAAGCTCCTTTCCTTGCCTGCTGTATACAACACAGATCGCAGAACATGGTATCAGAGTTGAAGAAAACACTGAGCAATTACACGAAGCGAACGACTTTGAATCTTGATGGAACGACGCTCTTCGGACAGCTGCTCGCGATATGGCCTTGTTGTTTGCAGCTGTAGCAGCGTGGTCCAGAAGCTGAGGATGATGAGGATGTTTAGCCGTTTTCGAAGTTGAAGACTGACCTGAATTGCTCGTAGTAGAGTCCGATTGAGGCTTGGTGCGACAATCCTTGGTATCATGTCCAGACAAATTATGGAATGTGCAAAATGATGATTGTGGTTTTGCCGAGGCTGAGGTAGTAGAACCTTGCGTAACGCGACATTCGGAGGCCTCATGTTTGGACTTCCTCCGATTCGTTTTCTAAGAGCATCCTCACTGCCGCCTTCAAGATCAGGTTGGTATCTAGACGAAAACAAGTCTCTAAAGTCCCTAAAACAAATCACACCATACCTTTTAGCTTTTCGCATCAGAAATCCAATAGCTTACAGCCTGCTGCAAGCTTCTCTCGCAGCTCCGAAATCAAAGTTTTCAAATCCTAGTTTTGATGCATCAGCTTCAGCAGGACTCTGTGTGATAAACCAGTCCGAAAACACTGTGAATGATAATGCATCAAACGGTTTATGAGGAGAAATTAGGAGAGAAATCGGTGATGATGGGCGGAATTGAGTCATTGATGTCGTGAGTCACGACACTCTGTCCTTGTGAGTAAACAATCCGATAAATTGCAAGACCAACATCTGAGCATTTGTCCAGCTGTGTCATGAGTCGCCTCATGGCTGTAGCGGCCTCGGCGCTGGGAACATCGCGCAGCCAGTGTAGCTGGTCTCTCTTGGTGTGAGTGAGACCGACCGAAATCATCCCCATATTAAATACCGTCACGAGTTGCATGACCGATTTGAGTCACAGGAATCGAGGGTAGCTCATAACGCATGTATTGGACCAAACATTCTGTCTTCGTTCTGCTTCGTAACCTGTTCGCTCTTCGTTTCGTCTTATCATTTAGTCCTGTCCTCTTCCGTCTTGCTCCTGTGGTCTTCTTCTCAGTTCTCTAGTTCGCCTCCCCTTTTTGATTCTTTAGGGTCTTTTACATTCTGCTTATACTTTTGAATCTGCACAGGTTGCAGCTTGTATTTTCGAGCAGTAAACCAAATTCGTCTTCTCCACAGACCACAATGAGCCGCTGCTCTTCCAGGGAGTAAGCACCTTTGGCTCGGTCCAAATCCACAGACAGCTAGACGTTCTATATGAATTGTTTTAACGCGCTCTTTTTATCCGCAGTAAAAAATCAGTGCGAATGCGCGTCTGTGGTGAAATTGGACACCAAGATATCCCGCTTCTTTCTTTTCCGACCTCGGAGAATGAATTTCACATTGGGGGGATATCTTCACCTCTTTTACGGTATTGAATGGGTGTCACTATATCGAGGGAGAACTCTGTACGTATCTCGAAGCTATACTTCGTGATGGTTAAATCGACTTAACCGTTGACATCGAATTTTCTACTCTTCAACACGCATTTCGAGTTTGAGTTCGGGCGTAATGCATTCTGTGAACTTTCAAATGTCGCCGCAAAGCGGTAGAACTTCCGAACTTATCAGCTTTCGGGACCATAAAGCTGAGTTGAGGTCTATCAAGTCGAGGTTTAAGACTCAACCGATTCATAAAATTATAAGCGCTATTGATACATGAACTTCGTTAACAACTCTGAACTTCAGTGCGAAATAAGGCCGCCTATATACCGCCCATTCCTTGACCATCACTGACCATAGCCGCTTCATAATCAATAAGTGCTGCTTTTCGGGATTGAGCACACGCAGCCCCCGAGGGGAGCTTTTTCGAAGAAATATTCCGTGGACGGGCTCTTGCGGGTCGTGCTGATCCCTTGGCGTTGCAATCGGGTATGGCGCCCGATTCTAATCTGTCCGAATCGGAGGACGATCTCAACAACGGCAACGGCCTTGGCCAGTCTGTGTCCGATGACGAAGACACCATGATGGCAGACGAGGTCGCATCCAGTAGGAAGGCGGCCGCCGCCGTTGGCCCTGATCAGATTCTATCGTTCGTCAGACGGTTAGCTAGAGAAGGTCCAAGGCAATTGACGTCGTCGGAATCCGACCTCGCCAAAACCATCGTCGCTATTCGGAAAAAATGGCCTTCTGGTGTTCAGACCAAACAGGTTCGCTTTGCATTAAGTTCTTCCCGTCTGCTCGGTCTTCCACTGATGGTTTTGATGTGTAATTTTATGAAAACTTTTCGTGATTTTTGTATACATCCAATTTTCACGTTTGCTGAATTCTGAGGTTCATTCTTAGGCACTGTCAAGAACACGTCGAAGGGCGGCTCTAAGCGGAGCAATTCCACATGCAGCCATATTGGAAGATGCTGAAGGTAAACCAAGGAAAAGGAGGATGCCATCAAGGATGTTGCCTGATCTAGACTCGGGACCATCTGAGCTCATTTACAAAGGCAGTGTACTGGAGATTTTACCACAAAGGAAAAAAGGTCAAACTTCTGCTTTGTTGTAATTCGTGTCTTTAATGTTGCCATAGTGGACGCTCTGCTGTCATCAGTAGCTGCATTCTTCCATCAGCCGAATAAAATCGGTGTTCCACCTGGAATGGAGCGTTACATCATGCCAGATCAGGACCGTTTGTGCTATTCAACGCTCGATGCGTTATTGTCGCCATTACGGAAGCAATCTGTTTGGGGTGCGTGTTTGTCCATTCTAGCTCGAATGAAGTCACCGTTTAATCTCCGTCAGAAACGTGGTCGCCGATCCAGCTGGCCTTGTTTGAGGCAGGGATTTATACACTAGGGAAGAACTTTCATGAAATAGCTAAACTGGTTAGCTCGCTATGTGTGTCTGTTATGATATTCTGAACGTCGGCTTAGATTGATAATAAGACCACGGGTGATATCGTCAATCTCTATTATCATTGGAAGCAAAGCACCCACTACAACATGTGGAAATCCCTTGGCAAACCGATCGTTTCGCAAACGGCATCGTCACCGTCGCCTACAAGCAAAAGCAATTCAGGACCTGCTGCTTCTCTATCGGCTCGACAAAATGGACAAGATGCTGCAAACTTGTGATCTGGAGCAAATTTCACACAATCACGTAATTCTATAATTGCAATAAATGTTATACGATTTATTCCTTCGTGAAATATTCGCGTTCTTATAAATTGTATGAATCTGGGAAATCGATCTGTATTGTTCCCTGACGTCCATTCTAAGCGTCTCCGGAAACAGGATCCCAGAACCTATACGTGTATTTAGCTACGATCTCTTGACACTAATCAGATTACCAAAAATTGGCCGCCCATTTCTGCCCTTTGATCACCGGACAGCCTAGAGAAGCAGTTTAAATTTCGATTTCGTATTGGCCATTCGATAATTACCTCCATGCAAAGCATTATGGTCAAGATTGCCATCAGGTAACATAGTGAAGAAAAGAGCAGCTCGTCCTTTTTTCGGTGGAATTCGGAATCCTTCCGGATTGGTACAAGCATTGTCGACGAAATTATTGCCCATTCTTGGGAATACTGTGGCACCGCCCTCCTCCACGTCGCTCAAATAGAGAAATAAAGTGGCGTAGCGATTCTTTCCTTCCTGAACGGCCTTGTATGTGGGATAGTCGGCAGGTTTGAAGTAATCATCCTAAAGCACAGGTGACGTTAGAATCATCTGACTCAGAGAATCCGTGTAAATTTACGTGTGGTTGATCTGAGACAGCGGTTAATATTTCCATCAACTTTACGAGGCAAAGATACACTTACATTCCTGAGTCTCTTGGTACAGAAGAACCTGCAACGATTCCGAATGCTTCTTCCAGGAATCTACATGAAAGTCGACATTGAGAAAGCTAAATCCTCTTCGGAACACATCTGGTCAAGATTTAAGCGTCATCAAGCTCGGTTTTGGATGGTGTTTCACTTTCGACAATTTTCGATTTTTCAGCGCCCATCCACATATTCGTCGAAGTGCGCGCAACAATATATTCGCCTGTCATTTTGACTCCCGATCTGCAAATGATGGATGTTCAGCACTTGATGAACGCTGATAGGTGAGATATCAACCTTTTCATTTCTCCCGACTCTTGGGCTTCTTTGATTATGAAATCGCACTCATCGGCACTCAAAAAATCATCAATTACAAAGATTTTCGGTGTAATAGCAAGGGTTTTCATCTTGAGTGTTAACTTAGAATCATCCGCAGCTATGCCATCTTGAGCTGTGTAGTGCCCCGGACTGACGACACGTTCAATTTCGTGGCCAATTTCAACAGGATCAGCCACCCATTTAACCATTCGGTGACGTGGATGCACATTGATCCAGCTGAAACCGTGCTCCTAACGTATGTTAGCTTTCCAAGCGAAAGATGATAACTAAAGTACCTTCATATAATCCTCGTGAAAGCTACTCTCGAATCTCGAGTAAACTTCGGTGACTTTTTCGTCTTCCACCACGAAAGACATCACATATTCTTGAGTGGAGGCAATTCTCCAGACCCAAACATGCCCAACGAAGCTGTTGAACTGCTGTGAAGCTCCAGGCTCTATCGTGCCCATCTTGATTTCTTCGTTATCATGATTGGCCCAAAAGATGTCTAAAGTAACATCATGACGATTGAAGAAGTCAAGCTTCACAGAAATGAATTCAGTTGGAGCAGATGGAACTTCAGGTCGATCAGCCATTGGCGATGCTGTAGTCGGGTTTGCCTTGTCATCTTTGACGAAAGTTGGCAGGATAAAGACAGCAACGACGCTGAGTAAAGCAACAACAATCGCTGCCTTGACACCAACGGTGCCTACACGCTTCTTTGCCGCTGGCGGCGCTGACGTCGACGACTGCTTAGGTTTAGAATCGGCCGTCATGTTAACCAACAATATCTCGAGATTTGATATTGACGATCGAAACCGATCCTGAAATCTCACTCTCCGGATCGTTCCAAGAAGTTATCTTATTATCTAACCAGTGGTCGCATGGACAGCAACGTGCAACGAGGGCAGATTGCAACACGCCTGTGACTTCAGGCAGTCCATATGGCTATGTCCGGCATATCCATAACGAAGCCAATCTTCCATATCGCGATAATCTTCCATCCTTTGATAGCCATCATTCCAACGATGCCGCCAATGATCGCCGACCAGGCAGCAGGCGACACCCCCCAGCATTGGCTGTTTTAACATCAACACCAAATAACAGAATGGAAGAAGTGTGAAAAAGACAGTATGGAGTGAAACGCAGTAGGCGGCCACGCAGGAGGCCAGTGACGGTGCCTCCCACACGGATGTCCAGTCGCGATGTTCTCCATAATCGGACAGATAATGACCGGTTTTGCGTTACAATCCTGCCTGTGACGTCTATATCCCCGGGCCATAGTACACGCTGACAATCGATATCATTAAGCGACCCATCGTGCCCCCGCTCCCTGCCATGGCGCCGGCCAGGTATGAGCGCCTTCGTGAACAGGCTGCCGATGACCAAGACGATTGCCGATCAGAGACCACAGTGGAAAGCGTCGGAAGCGAAAGAATACTGAACGACCCGCCTGACCGGCATGATATCTGGAACCAGGTCGAATAGTGTCGCTGTAATGGTTTCGAGCTGATTGGATACAGCCATGGTGGTTGTTTCTGCTGATGGTGTTGCTGTTCTTGGGCCTGGTCGCAGCTAGTATCGGTGTGCATGCTGCTGTATGCTCGTCGAAACCGATTGTTACCGATCCCATCACCGATGCAGCTTTCACCAAGCTTTTGATTCGCGAACAGCTCAGCACCATGTATATAGGGCGAGGAGCCAACACGACCATGTGTTCAATTCCAAGGCTATCTGTTGATGGAATTGGGCCATCATGGAGCCTGACCTCAGAAACGGTTTCCATGAGCAATCTCAACTTCGTGCTTGGGGATCGGATTTTGCTCTCGGTCTCGAATGCACTCCAGGCTCTGGTTGATTTCGGGGTGCAGTCGACGCTTGGCATCGAGCAGAGTGTAGCACCGGGGAGAATTCGTCTCATTGATGTTCCCCAAGCAGACATTTTTCTCGCTCAGTTGAGCGCCGGTACGACGACAGTCGAATCGCAACGTGGATTCCAACGAGGCCGTGGTCTGTCGATTCCAATGTAAGGGCGGTTGTCGCAATTCTAGCTATCAGATTGTGATTGTTGGTAGGATTGTTGGAGGCAATCTTCCTGATATCACCAGCGATTATAATACGGATCTTATCGGGGCCATCGATACAGCGAAAAACGTCGTCTTCATGCTCCAAGACGCATGCTTACGCGCTCGGCACGGAAATGAAACCCGAAACTCTTGTGGAGACTGCCTGGAGAACAACAACTTATCGGTGCTAAGGTAGCCTCAGCTTGAATTTCAGTAATGATAAGCTTATGGTTGTAGCGAGATGACAGAAGTCGAGTATGGCGTGATTGCTTCAAACAATCACTTTGAACATCATATGCACTCGCTATTGGTGGAGCCCGGCATTCCTGTTCGTCTCAGAGTTTACAACTCGGCATCTGGAACAAACTTCTTTCTGAATATCACCAGCGATGATGTATTTGTCGAATCGAAACTTATCGCCATCGATGGGCATTGGATTGCCCCTATCGATGTGAACACGTTAACTGAGCGGTTATGGGTTGGTGTCGGGCAGCGTATGGATATTCTTGTTTTCGTTCCGAACAGACGGTGGACACGTATTCTTATCCTAGCCGTTGAGGAAGGAAGGGAATTTGGACGTCAGACTGGTAAATGACAGCCAACTCTGATTTCGGTTGTTGAGTGCCTTATCCAGGAATGTCATTACAAACGGATATGTCGATGTCGAGTTCGAGGACAGTTAAGGATCCACCGCGGTTAGGGGAGTCGGCTTTATACAAAAGCTGGGGAACTGAACTAGTGGCCCGCAAACCGATTTTTGGAAACGGACTCGAAGAGTATGAAGTCGAACTTACGAATCCGGCAGAACTTACAAATTCAGCCGCACACTCCGTTCTGACTGCTGATGTGAATGCTGTATTATACCTGGACAACCAGAATACTGTTAATGGAAGGCGTGGAACAAATACTTCTAATGCAACCTATGTCCATGTCACACTGGGCAACCAAGTTTCTATCACATTCGTTAGCAATGCTACTGAAGCGTTGCCGATGCGTGTTTATGGCCATTCATTCACGATATCTAGGTTGAATGGCAAAGTAGTTGAATCAGGGATCGAAAGGGATACTGTTCTTATCCCGCCCAAGAACAATGTAACAATATCCTTTACAGCCCTCAATCCAGGCTCGTTTCCTATCGCCTGCATGAACGAGTTCCGACGTGCGAAAGGAATGGTTGCCTATCTTGAATATGTTATTTAATATGTGACAGAATGATTAATGCTAGTCTAAGGATAATAAAAATACATTATATTGACAGACTAGGTCCTAGTAGGTGAGGACCTTACAGGTGGCTGCCGAGCATGGACACCCAACCAATAGTAGATCTTAGTTAACGTCGTAAACCAAGACTCACCGGATTTTACATCCATATCTACATCCAAATTAGCGATATGCGATATCAATGATATATTCTCACAATGGTGTTCATCGTCAGTGGGCCTCGATTGCCACTGAGACGCGTGCCTTGCGCCAATAGCGGGTGGTGGCGGTTGCGGATGGGCGGGGTTCGGTGTAGATGCATGCGACATTGCTGATTGCTGAGCAGATTGCTTTACCGAGGCGGATCGAGGCGGTAAAGGCGACATGGGCGATTTCGGGCCATTTTGTCGGGATCCAACTGAGCTTGGCGAAAGCGGTTCTTGTTGAGACGATACAGCACTTCGCACAGCATCAGAGGTCACTGCAGAAATTCCACCTAGCGGATCGAATATCGAAGCTAGTTGGTCTGCGGACGAATTTTGGCTTAGTGACCATGTCCGGAAGAGAGCATCAAAAGCGTCATTTCTTGAGGGAAATTGTTCAAAGAAGAACTAATTTCAGGACGATTAGAACGTTGGAAAATGCAAAACATTCCATTACTTTTGTGTCTCGCATTGTGCTGACAACAACTCCTTCTGAAAGACCATAATCTTCAGCTGTTAGATCAATAATCTCTGATAGCGGAATCCCAATCTAATCGAACACTTGAAAATGCCATCGTTTATAATTGGAATTCTGCATACCTTTACTGGCTTTCTTAATGCACTGCTTTCTTCAGCAAACGATAAATGCCGATTAGATATGAAAATTGTTCCAGCGTGCCTTTTCTTTATCTTTCTAGCTTGAAATGAAGAAAGGGACTCCCATAACATACATTTCGTCACTAAACTGATATTCAGACAACCATCACAACTGTAGAAGCAATTCCAAACCATGAAGCAGCTTCTCATCAAATGGAAAAGTATTGAACTGCTTCTTAAATTCCATAATATCATCGGCAGATGCCGGAGGCAATCTTATTGGTGCATCCAGCGGATCGATGTTGAAAGGTGGCCGGAACACCTCGCCCGTATCGAGATTGCGAACCACGAACTGGTCGCTTATCGACATGAAGGGCCGTTGCGGCGACCGTCGAGGGAACAGCGTCGGCCCGGGTCTGTCCTATAAAATGGATCTGTCGAAGCGCTGAAGGAAGAGGTCGGACGAGTTCAAGACTCTAACTGCTTGTAAAGTAAAGCAGGACCTTAAAGGAAGTTGAAAACAGTATTGCTACGCAGTATATAAAGTATCATCATGGGCTATGTCGTCCATTGACAGCATGGCTGTGACGTGTGCAACGTTGGGAGAAGTTCTAGATGCAGATGCATCTGGGCTTTCAAATTCGGGTGAAGGATCCATGTGAACGCAGGTCGTTGATGTTGGAAACTGTGTTGCTGAGGAACTGGAACGGCGGTGATCTCTAATAGAAATTGAGCCCATTCTGCATTAAAACGCTATCGTTGTATTTTGTTTAAATCTCTGTTTGCTTTTGAAATGTCTAGAAGGTTAATGAAAGGTTTGGAAGCAGGCAACTATCTATGATTGGATAGCATCGTTGCTTAAGGAAATACAGCATTAGCTTTGGTCGTCGCACGTCTTGTCTTGACTTCGTGTCTGATCTTGCTGAGCAAAGATTCTTGCGATTCCAAGAAACAAACAAGGTGAGGTTTGCAACTCCTCTATTTCGAGCGCATAGAATTCACTCGTAATGCAACTGATCTGAATACCATCGTCTTCGATAAGCTGCTGCAAATAACTTTCAGAACGCATTCGATAAATTAATATATATTGGCAAGATATAATTGAATAAACATAGGGTTAGTTTCTGGTTCTGGAACGCCTTATCTCCATCGGCTTGGCCTGGGCCTGAAGTTTTTCTCCAGGAAGCTGAGGGAAACCCACCGATAAAGATGACCTATGTCAACCATGAGCAAGCGCTGCAAGTAATATGAGGTCCTGCTGACTTATTGAAAAGCACATTGCAAACGGATGCTATTACAGAAAACAGACATCCATAATGAAATGCGATACCCGAACCAGTAAATATCCAGACAAGAGACATCACGATCGGAGAAAGAATCCCTATTGTCGTTGCCATTTGCTGTACTACAATTTTGTTGCTATTGCCCATCAAAACAGAGAGAAGAACCAGACCTATTGTTGATGATGGTCATCAGCACGACCAAAGTTTGCAAATCAATTAACCTTGTGTCAAAATTATGCCAAAAATGGCACACAGTATCACAAAAACGCCCGAATCAACGGCTCCGATGTAATATGCTATCAGAGTCGCTGACATGGCCACAGAAGGGAATAGTGGAATGGCCAAGGCTTTATCAGCAAAGCCTGTCTCTGACTGCGATAATGCCATGATAGAATATACTGTTAGAGTGGCATTCACCCCAAAAATGGAAAGATGGGCGGCTTTGGGATCGGATAGAAGATTGAGCAGGAAGGAAACCGGCCAGACGAATAGAAACAGAAACCAGAGCTTGATGATGAGAATCAAGAACTGGGACAGAGCCGTCATGGACAGGGAGTCCTACGACTCGCAATGACCCTTATGGGAGCTTCCGATACCACCGCACCCGGGTACCAGTAGTATCAATATAAAAGAAGCCGGTCGCAAACAACGATCTCCAAGGATTTATTTGTACTGATAAATCTCAGCAGATTCGTCATTGGTCAACAGCTGGCTTTTTGCACAAACAATCACCTTCGCTATTATTTTTCATTTTGCCCACTTATATATCTATAAACAAAAAGGGCTTTCTAAAACCTCATTTTGAAAGATATCGTTTATTCTCAATTCTGTAATATCGAAGGACGCAAGCGCGAGCTGCGGAATAAGGCGAACTGCGAAAAAGGTAAAAAACACAGGAGTTTGTATGGTTTTGACTGAATCATTCTTTCACTTTTGCTGACATCAGCCAACGATGAGGATCAATATCCACAGCGTCCTCGATTGAAGAGATCTTAATGGTGACCAACGGCCGACAGGGATCTCCCGATCGCCGACTTGTATAGGCCGCGTCGGCCGCTGTAGATTGTCGAATCGAGTGGCGCTGGTTGGTTCTGGGCGACTGAGAGGAGGGCTGCGCAGTGGAAGGTCTGTGTACCGGAAAACCCTGATCCCATAGTCGATTAGATGAGCCACTGTGACTGGCTGTAAAGTACTCAATCCAGAACAAAAGTGCGTGTTGGAAGCCATAGTGTAATTAGCTGGCTTCTGGAGTCACATCTTATCAACATCATGCAAATCTTCGTTAAGACGCTCACAGGCAAGACCATCACCCTCGAGGTCGAGTCCTCGGATACCATCGACAACGTCAAGGCTAAGATTCAGGACAAGGAGGGAATCCCTCCCGACCAACAACGTCTCATTTTCGCTGGAAAACAGCTCGAGGACGGACGCACCCTAGCTGACTACAACATCCAGAAGGAATCCACCCTCCACTTGGTCTTACGTCTTCGTGGTGGAATGCAGATTTTCGTCAAGACCTTAACTGGCAAGACAATTACTCTGGAGGTTGAATCATCAGACACGATTGATAATGTCAAGGCTAAAATCCAAGACAAGGAAGGTATTCCACCTGATCAACAGCGTCTGATTTTTGCCGGAAAGCAGCTCGAAGATGGACGCACCTTAGCTGATTACAACATTCAAAAAGAGTCTACTCTTCACCTGGTCCTGCGTCTTCGAGGAGGCATGCAGATTTTCGTGAAGACCTTGACTGGAAAGACAATCACTCTGGAAGTCGAGTCCTCTGATACTATTGACAACGTCAAGGCCAAGATCCAGGATAAGGAAGGCATCCCCCCTGATCAGCAGCGTCTCATCTTCGCCGGAAAACAACTCGAAGATGGACGAACTCTGGCCGATTACAACATACAAAAGGAATCGACGCTTCACCTGGTTCTGCGTCTACGTGGTGGTATGCAGATCTTCGTCAAAACTCTGACTGGCAAAACTATCACATTGGAAGTCGAGTCTTCTGACACAATTGACAATGTAAAGGCCAAGATTCAGGACAAAGAAGGCATTCCTCCCGACCAGCAACGTTTGATCTTCGCTGGTAAACAACTGGAAGACGGCCGCACTTTAGCGGATTACAACATTCAGAAAGAGTCTACCCTTCACCTCGTCTTACGTCTTCGTGGTGGCATGCAAATCTTCGTAAAGACTCTGACGGGAAAGACGATTACTTTAGAAGTTGAATCTTCCGATACGATCGACAATGTCAAAGCTAAAATCCAGGACAAAGAAGGGATCCCTCCTGACCAACAGCGTTTAATCTTTGCCGGTAAACAGCTTGAAGATGGTCGAACTCTGGCAGACTACAACATCCAGAAGGAATCTACGCTCCACTTAGTTCTCCGTCTTCGTGGTGGTATGCAGGTGAAATTTTTTGAGAGTGCGGTTCGTCCTTTTATATTAATGTACCCCTCAGATTTTCGTCAAAACGCTTACTGGCAAAACCATCACGCTGGAAGTTGAGTCCTCTGACACTATCGATAACGTGAAAGCCAAGATCCAAGACAAGGAGGGCATCCCTCCGGATCAGCAGCGTCTCATCTTCGCTGGCAAGCAGCTTGAAGATGGCCGTACTTTGGCCGATTATAATATTCAGAAGGAGTCCACTTTGCATTTGGTACTCCGACTTCGTGGAGGCTGTTAATTGGTTTCCGATGCAGAGTGTTTTGTTTTCGACAAGTATTTTCTCTGTAGTTTGATTCAGTAAACGTTCCGAGCCTATTATTATAAATTCAGGTTGCGCACCACCGTAGTTCTTTCAACTTAGATAACTTTATTATTACATTCATTTCTTAAGTTGATCGACAATTGTTGACTGCTCTGGGATTTGGTATCCGATATCGCCCTTTACGACGACGGTTGCTGGTTTGCTAAGCAACTTTTCAGCCACGGAACGAATATCCTTGACTGACAGCGAATCGATTTGAGCAGCGAGTTCTTTAGGCTCGATTCGCTTTCCGTAATTCAAAATTTGCTGTCCTAGATCTTCGAAGAGAACATGTCGGTTTTCCAGATTCATGTATAACGACGACTTCAGCTGGTTTTTAGCTCGTGAGACCTCTTCGTCAGTCAAGTTAGCAGGCATCGCTTTCGCTTGTTCCACCAAGACTTTGGCGAGCTCTCCAGCATCCTCTGGATCAGAGAAACCGTGAATCGAGAGCAACGTCGTATCAGCGTGAAGCGAAGGCAAACACTGAGCGGAATGGACCCACGCGTTGCCAGTTAGTACTCGCTGATAAAGCCTGGAATACATTCCCTGTGAAAACAGTAAACGAGGGCTTCATTAACAAGGACAAGCCGTACCTTTCCAGGGCCACCAGCCGAAAAAGAGCCACCGCCTCCCATAAGCATTGCGAGAGCACAAGCAGGGACAACGTCCTTGTTCTGCCAGCCACCGCAAGCAAATCCCAGCCCGAAATGAGCAAAACCATCGGAAGAAGGTGCATTGTTGCGATATTCAGCACCGACATATGGCGAGATTCCAGGGTTAGCGGCAGAACCTTGCGCTTTGAAGCCACCTAAGCATTCCTCGGCCTGTTTCGCTAATTGCTCGTGATCAATTCCAGCGCCAACAACAACGATAGACTCTGGGCGGAAAGTAGCATCATGAAACTCCTTGAGTTCAGCGGCAGAATTTAGCGCTTTGGCTTGATCTTCAGTCCAAGCATGAATTGGCAAGCCAAGGCCTTTCCCAGCGAAAGCAGCATTATGAAGAGCATCCTCCATTAACAAAGTGGCGTTTTGAGACAAAACTTCTGAAACTTGATGGCGATAAGATTCCACGCGATGAGAAACTTCACCAACGTCAAAGGAACCGTTTTTAACGATATCGGTGATAATCTCTATCGCTGCATTGAGATCGGATGGCATAATATCAGCTCTGATGATAATATTATCTCTGTTCGCTTCTGCAGAGAATTGCCCACCGAGCTCTTCAAGGCCTCGCATTGAAGAGGCTTCAGATCGAGTGGCGCTCGACTGAAGTGCTAAGCTGGCTAGAATGTGAGGCATTCCCGGTTTTGGAGCATGCCTGGATCCGCCAGCAAACATAATGCCGACGCTCGCTCCAGGTAAAATCGAATTTGTTGAAATAACGCGAACCCCATTGCTAAGTTTGGTAACTTTAGCTTCAGAAACTATTGGAGTTGTTTCGCCCTTCGCTTTTGCTATTGGGAAACCCAATGACATCGGTTCATCTAGCGGAATCTGCTTGGTTTTACTCCGACCTAAACACATGCATTTTATCGTCTGAAATCGTCTGCAGCACCATTGCAATCTGACCTGCCACCAAGCCGAACAGAGATCGCACCTGAGGAGTAATGGTGTCGAGACGCCGACGGACAGTGAATCGCATCATGCTGAGACGATAGTGGTGCTAAGACAGCAAAAGGGAACCCTTTGAAAGCGGAAAGCTCAAACGTCGAACCCCACGACCCCCAAAATTTGAAAACCTGGATCTGTTACGCACAAAATTCACATAAGCTGCTTGCCTGCTATCTCAAGATTCCAAATGGTCTGATAAAGCTACCGTAGCTGGATTACCAGCAGCGTAATTCAGTTTCGTTTATTACTGAACCTTTAATAGGTTTCCTGAGATTATCAAAAAACTGCTTTGCGTGTTGTTTAGATTCGCACAAAGCTTCCGACATTCCCATATTCTTTGATTTTATCATGCTATAAAGAACCTTGCCATGCGTTTTTTCACTCTGGAAACAGAATCAATGCCGAGTATGGTCAATACGAGTATTCTGGATAGATAGGTAGCCAATCACGGCAGACCAGATATACTTGTCTCTGTGACTTTGACGTTCATACGCTTCCACCGTAATCATTGGCTGGTCTCGTGGTAGCCAAGTACAGATAGGCGCATCATTTCGTTAACTAAGGAGCAGGTCGCGACCGACGACGATCCCGTCCAGCCAGCATGGATCGACTCTCCGCCTGGACCCAGTCGCTGGGTCTGAATCGGGAAGGGCTGTCGTCGGCCATGACTTTCGTTAAGAACGTCGCCTTACTAAACGTCGCCGGCGATTTAGAAAGTCTGGGCGACGATCTCGTGAAGATCACCGACAATATTTACTGTAATCTCTGGGCCGATTCCAGTTGTACAATCTCCTAACGTCTGCGCTTCAGCCATGGGATGTCCTAATCCCGATGATTCCGTTGTTTCAGCCGAGAGTGTATCATTGTCTGCAATGTCGGCCCGTCTGCGATCCAGTTTTCCATCGAAGTTTATGATCTGGAACCTATCGGATCGTAATTACGATTACTCAAAGTTTGATGATCAAGTGATAGAATTTAAGCTGCCAGGGCTAGCGAATTTTAAGTCTTGCTCGTTCTGCATTCACTGACTTTTTTGTCTTTCTCAGGTATACTACCCCTCCTTTGGACAAGATCTTTGCTATCTGTCGATCTATTGATGGATGGCTACAAGCGGATCCTAAGAATGTAGCAGTAATCCACTGCATTACTGGGAGGTAGGTACATGGCGTCTGGAGACGCTTCAGTTAACAATGTATATAGGGGGAGAACTACCGTGACAATTGCTTGTTATTTGACCTGGATTGGGACATTTTCGTCAACAAAGGAAGCGGTCGAATATGTTCTTTCCGTTCAGAACGCAGGACTTCAACATCTGATCCCCTCTCAAGAGCGGTCTGTTGATATCAATGATGCTGCCTGCTTTGATAACTGATTTATCATCATAGGTACTTGAACTATTTTGATAAAATCCTTTCGGGCGATTATCCTGGGACTGCTCCTTTACATTTGGAGCGAATCATCATTAATACGCTTCCGGTCGTTGAAGCAGATGGATCTTGTAGACCGTGAGTATATATAAAGAAAAGCCTTAAGACCTGATTCATGTCTGCAGATATATACAAATTTTTAAATACGGAAAATTGATCAAGTCAACAGCAAGCAAAGTTGCAGACATTACGAGCTATAAACCAAGGGATTCGGTGGCATTCTCGATTGGTATCGATATTGAAGGCGATATCTTAGTTCGGTTAAGACATTTTACCAAGGAGGGTGCCCGAATTTCTCTATTGAGATTTGTAAGTTCCTATCGTTCCCAAATTTGGCTTTTGTATGAAGAAACTGCTACTATAGACTTTCCATACCGGTTATGTCAAAGATTACAGCCTCAGATGCGCTAAGACAGATCTTGATGGAGCATACAAAGATGACAGATTTTCGCCCGAATTTCATATCGATTTAGTATTCTCTGAGGCGAAGAATGTGACAGCAAAGCCGGCCTTAAGCCCAGACTTTTTCAGCCAAATCTCCCAAAGACATGTTTGCTCAATGGAAATGCTTGGCTTCAGCCAACCTTATATATTGGTTCTTAGGTGACAACACCAGATGCACGAGGTGCCGTTAGACAAGGAAAAAGCGATGTGGTCAATGATGAGAAGAACGCCCAGGTAGAGTCAATGTTCCGGCCATATGTGGGATGACTAAAAAGTCTTTCAGATTGAGTTTTCTAATGACGTCGATGCTTTGATATCAGATCTCGGTATTGAAGGAGATCTTGATAATCTCGATGACGACACTGACCAATTGTTGGCTCAACTCCAAGAAGAAATCCAAGGGGAAAACACAACGGCTGACAATCGACATGATGCCAGTGAAAGGTCCAAAGAATCAATATTGGATGCTGAAATTAGCGAACTTTTAGCAACCTCTTAATATATATATAGTATACAGATTTCAGAACATTTGTATAAATGGGGCTTAATCCCGTCCCATAATCTGTTTAACTCGTCTCATGACGGAATCCTTATTCTCGTCGTAAGGCATATCTTTAGCTGGAATTTCTAACACCGATGGTATCGATTTCTCATATTGATTGAGCTTATACCGGATCTGCTCAGCAACCTATCCCACGTAAAGAACAATAAAAAAAATGGCGGACAGAGAATCCTACATGCTGATTAATAAGAATCATGGCAATATCCTTTCTTTTAGTGAACAAATCGAAAGTTTCTTCAATCTGTGCAATTGTCGTTTCTAAGAGCAGTTAAAATGCTAAATATTTGATAGATATCCCAACATACTGTTGTCAACAACAAGAAAATTCGGAGCCCCGGCGGTGCGATCTCCTACGCCAGCCAACAGAAATCCAGTGACGGTGTCCTAATTCAGCTTAAACAATACGAAATCGTCATGTTCCTAAACGGCCTACCTCATCTCCAATGATAGCAAGGAGAGCACCAGCAGGTGCTATAGGCAAGACAGCAGCACACATACTGATGATATCGATATCAGCGAGGCCGCGGTTCAACTCATGATGTGTGAGATGTAATGTTACAGCTGTACCTGAGAATCAATGATTGCTGGGGATGGCTTCACTCCAACGATGGTCTGAGATTGCTGGGGGTGACTTCACTCCAACGGTGGTCTGAGATTGCTGGGGATGGCTTCACTCCAAAGGTGGTCTGTGAATGACTTCTACCCGATTCCAGTTGTTAGCTTCATCTATATAACTCGCCGGCAGCCAATTAAGGGGAAGACCGTTTGGTGAAAGCCTTGCTCGAACAGGCCCCAAACAGTTTGTCATGAAAACGTAGGCCAGCTGCGAAGTCGTTTGGAAGTTTCTGTGATAAGATCGCTATTACTTTAGCTTTCATCTGTGCTCGACTATGAAAGGAATGCCACTCGAATAAGATAAAAGAAAAGAAAGTGGGTGCTGCATACAGCAAGGAAGGATCTGTTCCCTTGATCAGAGACCAAGTTTATAATTGCTATCAACCGTGTACAAATTCAAGATGGATGGCGCTTCATAGCAGATCTTCCTAAACTACCAGCCATTTCCAAACGACATCACAATTTCCGCGCCCAGATCATTTCATTGTTGCCGGGATTTAATCAGCAGCAATATTGCTCAGGCCAGCATCACTTCTTCCACCAACAATTTCTTCGCACCGAGTAACCCTAACATAGGTCCAGATAGTTTTAAACGACTAGTTGCACAAGGCAGCGAGAATGAAAGAACAAGGATGTGTACGACAAGCTGTAAAAACGATTCCGGACGGCTGCAGAGAAAGAAGTCTGCTCGATCCTAATCAAGGTGGGCGCATTTAGGGAATAAACGCAAGCTGGGAAGAGCTGCAGATCGAGGTGATGAAGCGCAGGAACATCCAGCTGCAGCTTCAGAACCTGCTCTATCTCAAAGACTATTATCCCAGAATGAGATTATCCAGCGGTGTAATATTGTGAAGAAATCCAACAATTGGTAGAAAGATCTTTTCCTGTTCTAAAACTGTCACAGTTTACCTGTTGTATGCTACCAATTTGTGCAAAGAGTTCTCGCCAATAGCTTTGAGAAGAGATCCGATTTATATGAAAAGTGAAGGCTGTTATCGCCTAGCATCAAATGTGTGTGTACATTCGATGTGGTGGAGATCCTCGAATTCTCTCTGTCTCTCTCTCTGTCTCTCTGTCTCTATCTATCTATCTATCTATCTATCTATCTATCCATCTATATAATATAGAGAGGGCCGACAGGGATAGTAACGTAATTGTAAGCGACTTGTTTCTTTATCTGCAAGAGACAGAATGTTGATAATGGTCGGCCAGGTCAGGGTCGTCATGACGATCTCAGGCGGGTCGTCACAGACTTGGATCAGCTGCATTTCTCTCCATCTCAGGTCAAGGACCGGTACCTACATCCCGACGTTGACTTGGTCGTTTTAGCTGCGGTCGAATTTGGGCGACCCGGATCTCAGGGGATTCCCAAAGATGGAGACACGATCGCTGAGCAGGCGATGTGCTGGACTTAAGAATGTCAGCATGTGGATGGACAGCATCTTGACCTGGGAAGAATCCGATAGCGGGTCTGATGGCAATCGACGGCTTACGAAAGCTTTCAAGCCACAGCTGAAATCGACCGTGTTTGTGGAGGCCAAGAATACGGCGACATGGTGTTCTGAGGCGAGAGAAAGTTTCAAGCCATATGATGTCACCAAACTCGATTATCAGAGCGATGGCGACCATGCACGCATCTACAAAAAGCTTCTTGAGCTTAAAGCAAAACATTCGGGATCCGATAAGGAGAATGGCGGCGATCGAAACAGCCAGGAACTACCAAGCGAGATTTCAATAGAGAAAAAGATCGAGCTTGTTCAGGTTGCGGAACGTGCAGCTGCTGATCACGAACATCATCAGGCTGAAGGTGTTGTATGCGTTGACAGCCGCCCGAAGCCCGAATCTACGAACGAATCCATGGCAAATCCGGCGAGCCGAGCCTCTCCTGATAAGTCACCGTCACCAACACCGTCTGTTGCTGAAAATGCCTGTCCGAAGCAGTCCACATCTCAATCGGCATTGCTATTGCCGCGTCCAGCTTTGAAGAAAAAGCCAGTGGTACAGGAGCGATCTGCCGAAAGCCAAGCTCGGCGCCAGCAAGCCCGCCAGCTGATCAAAGCTAAATGGGAGGCTCGCCGATTCGCACAGACGTCCCAGTCAATGTCGTCGACACGACTGTTATCAGATACAGCTGTGGCTTTCGTTCTGGGTCGCCGGCCATTCGCGACGTTCGCCGACCAGACCGGATCCCGAATCAAGGATAGCAATCGATTGTCGTTCAATATCAATCCTGAGCTCTACCCGAACCAGCCGGCTCTGGTGCAATCCGCAGATTCCGTCGTCGAGCGAGCGATTCTGAAGAATGGCCCGCAGCCGATCGGTTGCAGGCAGCGAATCAAGATGCTGCAGAATAAGCAGACCCGGAATCGGCTGGAGCGAAGACAAGAGTCGTTGGCACGCCTAAGCCAATCTGCTCGTGGCCCTCCAAGCGATGGCTGGTCGACCAGAAGGCCCGACACCGAAAAGCCGAATGCTGTACGGCGAGGAGAAGGGTTCTTCGTAAAGATTTGAATCTGGGCTAATATATTATACTTAAACAGTTGATAATCGGTCTGTGCATGCATGTTTAGTTCAGTTTCCCGCGTCGGAGTCGCCAACTTTCAAAATCGAATCGGTCACGATTTGGATACGGGAATATCCATACATAATAAATTGCTTCAAGAATGTCATACCTGATGAAGCAATTGGCTCGCAAATTTGATCAATCGCTCCGCTCGTCCCGTTTCGTCGTACTGAAAACAACTTTGTTTATCCGTATTTCTTTCAATGGTGTTTATGAAGTTCCGCATGGCTTCATACCGATTTTAGGTGGAACTTCAGCGATTCCATTCCGTGTTTCGAACAGACCCGATCTTCAGAATCTGGACCTGTATGTATGGTGCCGATGTGAGCTCATTACATGATGATAAAAAATTCCAATTGATGGCAACAAGATTTTTTTGGCAGAGCTGGCCTTGTTAACATCTCTCTGATAAGCCAAAAACCTACAAATTGTTCTCTCTATCATTAACACGAAACCGGTTACAGTGAATCTGGCAACTAATTTGTATATTTACAGGGTCATCCGGGCCGCATTTCGCGCCCTCTTCTTTCCAATGGTCCTGACCGGCTTATCACAGTCTCTGCTCAGCTTCGGAATGCTATCGAACGAACCTTTGGCGTTTTTGAAGAAGCGTTTTCCAATACGGATTGTAACACCTGAATACCGTTTTGACGCAAGGAACGAAAACAGTTTATGTATATAGTTGTGTTGGTCTAATGATCGGCATGGCTGTGAAACAGGTGAATGCTTGTCTATGCGTTGTGCATTTGACACAAATGTGACGGTCGAGCACGAGTCAGAAATGTGTTTCTATAACCAGTCCAATCGCCACCGATGCTTCGTTGCGCTGAGAGGTTAAATCGTAGACAGCACCGACATATTCAACAATCAACTCATCGGCAGCAATGGGCTCGGCTGCGAGCAACCCGAGTCCACGATCTGGAGTTTCTTGGACTGTAACCCGTTTCCACTGTTTTCGTTGAAACCGTTAATTTTGGCATTGGATGCCGGCCTTGCAATGCCGGAGGTCGCATTCGGTGTAAGTCGATCGTCCTAAGCATGCAGCGGAGTCATAAAAGGAGTCGCACTCGCAGCTGTCATAACCTCGTCCTGACCATGAATACGTTACATAATAATATCTTCTGTGACGACCATTTATTTGATAGATCGAACTGAGTACAGCCTTGCCTCAGTCCGATCAACGTGCGTTTTAACTAACTTCGTTCGTCTCGTCTCGCCTTCTGGTTTTTGTCTAACCTCCCTTCCACTTCTCTCTTCTATCTCTCTCCTTCATTTTCCTTTTATCGTCTCCTCTTTATTGCGTGAACCTGGCGTGGCGAAACGCCTCTCTGCTCTCGGACAAGATCTCAGGATCGTTCGCAGTCCGTCAGGGTCACCATTCTCGTTTCGTCAGCTGTATTGTGATCTCAGCTCTCAACCATGAGTCTTGCATGTACCTGCCAGCCGTACGCTGGGAACTCTCAAAAGCATTGCGATCCAATCGCATGTGAACATTTCGGGCGTTGGGTTGTCTGTGATGGCTCTCGCTGCGACAGCATCTACGCACAGTCTGCGAGGCGATTAGTACAAGAAGATAAGGGCATCATTACAGGCCTAAAAATGGTGACATTATTAATATGAAATTTATTAATGATTAAATATGTTCAAAGGTGCCTCAAATCCACCGCTCAATGTGCGGCTTGTATACAACCAAGAAAATTGGTGTGAACATACCGGTGGCTCTATATAGGGGCGAGGTGGTCGCTATTGTCAGCACAGCTCTCAGTCATGAGTCTTTGATGTACCTGCACGCCGTATAAGAACAAAGCCCGCAAACGACATTGCGATCTAGTCGCATGTCAACGTTTCCGCCGTTGGGTGGTCTGTGATGGCTCTCGCTGCGACAGCATTTACGCAGCCAAAACGAGGGAACTATTACTAAAAGATAGTATCGGTATCATCACAGGCATAACAACGGTGACATTATCAGTTTGAAAATATCATTCCACCTTCAGCAATCTTCGCGAACAATTGCTGCAGATAAACGTCAGGATCGCCATAATCATCATAACGAATCACGACGTTGCCCAGCGCAATTACGTTACGTGTCTGTCGGGAGTCCAGCACACGTTGCGTAACCATTCGCTCGACAAAATTCTTGGCCACTAACAAAAAGTCGTCATGATCAAGTGCGTTGATCGTGACGGCCATTGCAGGACCCGGATTGTCAATATGGAATGGACGCCATTTGAATTTGTAGCGCAAAAGTAAATCGTCGCTACCAAAATATCAGAATCATGAAAATATCATCATTAAATATTACATTGGCGATCTCCAGAAGTGACAATGCGTTAGTGAAACATCTCTTTGCAGAATTCAGGCTCTTGTGACGGGCAGACATCATGATCTGAGATAGATCGCCTTCACCCCACAACGCCAAAATATATCCCGTTTTCCGCATCGTGTGAGTCCCCCATGGCCCTTGCCGCTGAATAACATTCGCGACAGTGGTTTTAAATCTGTAAAATGTTTTAAATAAAAATTTAAAATAAAAAAAGTTCGCCGAAACTTACTTTAAATTGAAGGCCATGTACTTGAGGGGGTTTCCGTTCGCATCAGTAAAAAGAAAACCCTCAGTTTTTCCGCACAAAAATATCCATCCAAGCAAATGCCTAATTAGACACAGCTCCGGAATTTCGTCATTCCGGTGAATGATCAATTACTTGAAGGATTCATCGGACTTCCCTTTGACTCGGACTCCCAGAGACATCAAATCGCCGGTACTGCGACTGACCGTCGTCAAACAGGGTATACAATCTTCCAGCTTGAACATGATTCCTTCTTTGGATCGTAACATTAACACGATGTGAAACAGAATCATTGTCCAGATCCGATATCCATCCTTCAGATTTCGGGACAGCAGAGAGGTCCTCAGCTGGATCAGTTCGTGGGGTAGCAGGCTTGAAGACCCCTGCTGCTGATAATCAGGTAAATCGATTTTTGTGACCGCTCATATCGATTCTTGACATTATCCAGCTCACGGGGAGAGCCAGAGCGAAAAAGCCGCCGCTCATGATGAAAGATACATCCGCCGCCGCGACCAGAATCGAAAACCTCCCAGCAGCGAGGGCATGGCTCATAATATTGGCCAGATTGACCACGAGCCAAATGCAGCCGCGATAATGCAACCAAAAGTTGGTTACAATTCTCTGGATCGCGCCAAGTCGCGGTCGATAACACTGGGCGCTTCGTAAAAATATCCATAACAGGCCCAACTCGACGCCTATTACAGGCATTCGCCATCGTGATATGAACAGGATTCCCTTCCGGCATGACTTTATAATCAATAAAAGCCATAATCGAATCCGCGCTCATTGATGGGCAGAATTCCCTCGGCGCCTTCTCACTCATAATAATAAGCGACTCATAATCACCAATTCGTTTTAGAAATAACTCCATCGATTTATAATGAGATTGGTATTTATTGATAGAATTCTCCGATAATGGACGAGTTCCGATCAGCGATGTGGCCTCACTGGACCATTCTAATTGCAATCGATTCATAACGCCAACTGATCAGATATAAAGCGCTCTTGAGATATTGATAAAGACTGCATCAGCCGCGAACTGGAAACTCGATCTCGTCTAATCTCCTCCTTGAATGGAACAGAGGCCAAAACAGCAGCTCCAGTGGGAAGCCCGTGGATTAATCTGCGGGCTCCCTCTGCTCTCTGATCTCGGTGACTTCATCCCCGGGTTCAACAGGGTTCAACAGGGGGTTCAAACCACGCTTCCAGATACAAAGGTCTTTTTATTTACATACAGAGCGACGGTAATATGGGCTGCAAGTGCAAGTCACGGTACTGCTGCGGAGTTGTCGGTAAGCTATTATAGTCTAAACAATGTCGGTTGTCAAATCTAATAACATGTTCAAAGGCTGCACTGCAATCACGTGACCGTTATTCCGCCTACAGCGACCTGTTAATCCTCGAATAAAAATTCGAATCAAAAAGGTCGTAGACGCTGATGATAACCAAACCCGGTTCCCGATTCATATATTCATAAAAAAACACTTTGGTTGTAGGTTTGATATGCATTATGCAGCTAGTTCAAATCAATTAAGAAAGAGAAATACCGCATCTTCCATGGTCATACACTCATACTTGTGTTCGTAAATTACTAGGGTATTCCCGCCTACTGTCCTTGAACCTGTGCTGGCTCTCTCATACGTCTACCTGTCTAACACCGTTATATGCAATTACGGTCCGGTAAAATAACCTTTCCAAATTCTATATAATTTATTGAGATATTTCGTATTTCTCTATGTTCTGATCCTCCTGTTAAAGTTTCTCCTTTGATTTTAAAACAATTACCTGGTGCTGTTCCTATTTTAGCCAATTCTCGTATCATATCTTCTGTTGCTAGGACCTATATGCGTTGCTGGGTGTCTGAACTCGAAAAGTGTGGTTCAATCTTCTTCAATCGTAATCCCTCTTGGGCTCTTCTGCCTTGGTTGTCGACCCGTTCAAAAAGCCTCGGATGGTGATCGACATGGTCCCTGCTAACAAGACTATGGTAAAATATTACTTCCCCATGCCACATTTACACACATTTGGCTGTCATTTAAAAGATTCTTCTGTTTATTTTCCTCTTGATTGCTTTAAGGGTTCTTGGCAATTTCCAGTTACTGGTGATCTTGATTGTCAAAGTTTTGTAACTCCTTTTGGCGTTTATACTCCCACTCGAATTTGCCAAGACAATTGCAATGGCGTTTTTGCTTTTCAACGTGGCATGCATGAAATTTTTGGAGATCTGATTCCTAACGAATTATTAGTTTGGCTTGATGATTTGCTAGGATTTTCTTATTCTCCTGACAAGTTGCTTTCTTTATTGAAAAAGGTTTTTGTTCTTTGTCGTGATTTTAATAAAAAATTGAGTGCTTCCAAATGTTGTTTTTTCATGACTGAAGCCCTCTGGTGTGGCAATATCTATTCGTCGAATGGGATCTTTCCTGATCCCAAGCGTGTTCAAGCTCTTCAGAACTTCCCTGTCCCTGCTACCGCTGGAGAACTGATGCAGTTCGTCTGTGCTGCTACGTGGTTGTCATCGGCCATCCCTGATTTTGATCGGAAAGCTGCTCCGCTACGTCAATTACTTGAAGAATGCTTGAAGAATGCCCCTGTTCGTTCGAAGAAGTTTGCATCCCGCATTCTGCTGTCGGAGGTCGGCTGGAAATCTGAACATGCCGAATCGTTTTCGACTATTGTGGACTCCATCAAAAATGCTGTTACGTTGGCGTATCCATCTGAAGATCTGGTCCCATGCCTCTTTACGGATGCTAGTAAGGATTTTTGGATGATTGTAATAACACAAGTTCCTGTTCAGGATTTACATCTGCCATTTAAAGAGCAGTCGCATCAGCCGCTTGCTTTCTGTTCGGGCGCTTTCAAAGGTCCTTCTAAAAACTGGTCTGTTCCTGAGAAAGAAGCCTATCCTATTCAGTATGCTGTTCGTCGCTTTGATTGTCTTCTTTGTACCGGTAAACACCCATTTCGTATTTTCACTGACCATCGAAATTTAGTATTTATCTATAATCCTGAAAGTGTATCTGTATTCCTTAACCGACATTCTTTGGATAAGGTCCATCGCTGGCGTCTCAATCTGGACGGTAAATTTTACTGCATTGAATCTATTTCTGGCGAGGGACAATGTTTTGGCTCACGTTGGGGATTTTCGGATTCTCATTCTGCTTCTCGTGTTTCTTTACTTGTTTTTCGTTCTCGCCTTGTTACGAATGCTATAGTTCAACCTTTGCAACAAACTGATTTCGTTTGGCCTAGCTTATCTGAAATTTCTTCAATTCAGTCTAATTATTTCTCTATTAACGATCATCTTCGTTCCAATTTTACTGTTGAAATAGGGTTTATTTAACTCAATCTCGTACTATTTTCATTCCTCCTGATGCTTTCGAATTAAAGTTTCGCATTTTGGTGATTTCACATTGTGGCCTTTCTGGACACCGAGGCATCAAAGCTACTTTATCTTCTATTCAGGAACGCTTTTACTGGAGTGGACTTGCTGATGATGTATCCTCTTTTTGCAAACAGTGTCTGCATTGCACTGTAAATCGAGGAGGTGAAGTTGTTCCACGTCCCTTTGGCCCGGCTACCCATGCTGTTGTTCGCAACTCAGTACTTCACTTCGATTATCTACAAATTGATCTATCTCGTAAGAAGCAATTTAAATACCTTTTCGTTGTTCGTGACGATTTATCATCGTTTGTTGAATTATTTCCTTGCTTAAATCCTACTGCGTCTTTTGCCGCTGAATGTTTAATTGATTGGATCTCCCGATATGGCATCCCTTCTATCTTTGTTTCTGATCGTGGTTCTCACTTTCTAAACTCTCTTATTGAAGGCTTATGTTTAAAATTGCACATTTATCATCATTTCACTCTTGCTTACTGTCCTTGGTCTAATGGCACTATTGAAGTCATTAACCGTCATATTTTGCATGTATTTCGTTCTTTAATTTCTGAATTTCGCCTTGACTTGGTTGATTGGCCTATTCTTGTTCTTCTGATCCGTTTTGCTTTGAACCATTCTACTCTGTTACCCTGTTTATGGGTCTACCTCCTTCCTCTCCGCTTGATGCCGTTTACAATCCTCGAACGAAAGCTGTTGTTCCTGTACCGTTGACGCCTCTTCAATTACAAGAGCTTGTATCTGATTTGCAAGCATCGCTTCTTCATTGGCATAAAGATGTTGAGGAAACTCGGTCGTCGCGAAGTGCTGCTGCTAATCGACGTCGTAAAGCAGTCCTGCCCAACTTCTCTATTTGTGACTATGTTTTGGTTTCGAATGCCTTGAAAGTTAATCGAAATAAGTTACAAGTTCATTGGTCTGGACCTTTTCGAATCGTTTCCATTAAATCTGATTATGTTTTCACTGTTCGAGATTTATTGTCTGAGAGACTTTTTGATTGTCATTGTTCTCGTCTTCGTCTTTATTCTGATTCTCAATTAAATGTTACTGAGGAGATTTTGAAACAATTTGCTCATGATGGTTATGGCTTTGAGATTGATGATATTTTGAATGTTCGTTTTGATTCTCAAATTAATGATTGGGAAATTTTCATCTCGTGGTCTGGCTTTGAATCTGCAGAGAATACCTGGGAGCCGCTTTCACAACTTCTAAAGGACTGTCCCGTCTTCATCAAGCGCCGTCTCCGGCATGCAGAATTCTGTCCCCCTGAGTTACTCTCTCTGCTCGACGTCTAACCTCATCGATTGCGTTCTGTCCGACACTGGATCAAGACTTTAAACTGCCTCCTTCCCCTCATCTCTATCTCCGACTCACCTCTATCTCCATCTCACCTCTATCTCCGACTCACCTCTATCTCCATCTCACCTCTATCTCCGCCTCACCTCTATCTCCACTCCGTCCCACCTCTATCTCCATCTCACCTCTATCTCCGCCTCACCTCTATCTCCATCCGTCTCACCTCTATCTCCGCCTCACTTCTGTTTTCGTCTCACCGCAAAAAAAATATATATATATATCAAACCCCTGTCATCGTTATTCATTTCTTCTCTACCACCTCTCCTTACCTTTCTTATTTACATCCTACTATCCTTTTTCCTGTTCTGTTCCTGAAGTGTTCTTTCCTGTTCGTGGTGCTTGTGCTCATGCTGTCCCAATTTGGTGAATCTTGATCTGGCTCATCAATGTCGTCTTCATATTCCTTCCTGCTTCTGTTCTAACTCATCAATGCCATCTTCATACTCCTTTCCTGCCCTGTTCTAACTCGGTCTCGTTCAAATGAAGAGGGCGATGTGACGCGAAGTTTTTATTTTTACTTTTAATTGTTTACCCTGCTATTGATTTATGAGGTTTCCCCCTAACCTCTCTGCGGACACCGAGACCGCTTCTCTTTCTAATAATACAACTAGAGCTCTTTATCTTTCTCTCAACACGTGTCAATTCCATCTCTTTTCCATCTCTTTATAATTGGTCTTCCGACCCCCTGGTCGTCTTACTGGGCCCATTACCTGTTAAGCTTGGATGAAGTTTGATGCTAATGTACATACAGACAACCGATTTCGGGAATGAATATTTGAGTTTATCATGAACTGTATCAGATTTGAGGTTCTCTAAACCTCCGTACGCAGTATGGTGCGTACTATCTGATTATATAAACGATAAGACCAGTAATTACTACCAGTATGGACTGTGTAGTATAGCTGTCTCAAATCTGAGACAATTACGAAACTGGGTCAATCCACGATGCGGATTGATCCTGCGGACTGATCCTATGGAAGTATCCACGGAGTCCGAATTGTCACTGGGAGAGCCGACTCTCGCCACTGGTGTCCCAGTGGCGGCAGAGACTGCGTGAGTCGCTCGCGGAGTCCGGAAAGTCCGGAACTACTCTTGACGGGCCTGAACGAGGTTTGAGGCCTGATATTGAATCCCAACAAAACAGAATCCAATTCAACGCTTTATTAAAACGTGTCGCGTTCTCGAGACGAAACCGCTACAGAACGTATCTCAACAAGATAAAACACGAGTTCGCCATCAGGCACGCGCCACTGTAGACTGGTCTGACACATGACAAGCCCACTCACTGGGCGGGATTTTGGTAGGGCTCCGATCGGTAGTCTCGGGCGGGTAATTGCCTATTACCGGTATCGTATCCGGTCCGGATACGATACCGGTAGTATCGGCTACCGAAACACGAAATTGTAATAAAGGAGCGGAAACAACTTCTACTGTTCATTTTTTTTATGCACGCTTTGCCGAACCATCGAACATTAATGAGCTGAGCGTCTCTGGCCTCAAGGAGTGTCTGCAAAACCCGATCACATCTCGAACTCAGTTAAATATTCTTTCAAATGGATGGCGTGACCTAAAGACTATTCAATGAGAGTAACAACGTCAGCCCGTACGCATTTTCAGAAGTCCGTCATATAAAAGCATCCTGTATTTTTCGGTACCGGGTCGGGTACCGCCCCCGTACCGATACCCGATCCGGACGCCGATACTTCGGTAGTACCCGACCCGCTCGGAGCCCTATTTCAACCGCCACGTACTGCAGATCCAGGAATGGAAAGAATGTCCTTGGCAACTTTGCTGCGGTTCGAAAAACTGCTTCGAACGGGGTTTCCAGAATATCAAGGGGTCAACTGCTGGATGCTCTCAGCGCAAGCTCAGGTACTTTTCCACTTCATTACCTGTTGCTCTGCTACAGTATGGGAGACTATAAATTTCGGTAGTTTTCGGTACCCGGTCGGACAGCTTCCTAATACCGTACCGTACCGGTATCCGATCCGAACACCGATACTCGGGTAGTATCCGACCGAGTCGGAGCCCTAAATTTGGGTAGCGCAGCCCGGTGCTGCGTCAAATGTCGGCTCCAATGAATGATGCTTCAAAAACAGCAGTAGAAAGACAGTAATCGAAAAGGCGAAGATCACGAATGCAGCACCAACAGCGACCGCATCCTCATCCACAATCCATGCTATGTCGCGTTGCAAATCATGATGAAATCTGTTGCAAAGGGTCGCTTTCTCGCCTTCTTATGACAGTTATCTTTTGTACGGCAGTAACACGGTCCTGCATTGGAGTTGAGAGATGATGTGCAAATCGGCGTCTGGAGACACAAATTCACACGGATCTGCCCAAATCAAAATGATAATGTGAGAAACTACGCTGTATTCGCTGTCAATCAAATATGAACACATTGAAAGCAAATAAACCAGTAAAAAAATGGAATTATCAAAAAATGTCGTGCTCCAGCTTGAATACTTAGTTAGTTAAAAATGAGGGCATCTCTTCTAAAAGCGGTTATTTCCAAGAAGGGGCTTTCTTAAAATGAGCTTTAAGATGATCTAGATGCTCAGGAATGCGGTCGCGAAGACGATCGTCAAATCCTATCAGGACTTATTCATAGAAATCGCCAACTGCCATCAAGTCGGCCATAGTTTCGCCGCGTAGGTGAAGGCCTTACGATTTGATCACATTCTTAGATCGTATTTTATCAGAAGAAAAAACTTTATTCGAGCACAAACTGGGCCTGTATATAGGAACGATATGATGGGTCATTCGACAATCGGAGAGCCGTTTACTTTGTCGATGGAGAGCCATACAGAAAAGTGGCGCTTGAAGAAAAACATCTATTCGATGATGAAGAGTCATTGCAAACATTGCTGAATGAACTTAATGTTTCCGTTTCCGACGGGCTCGGGCGAAGCTCTGTCCGGCAGCGACCTTTTCCAGCTTCTTGAACGGCGAGGTTTGTTTCCTTTCTGTTTAAAATGTTGCATTGCTTCTGACTGATCGTCTATCTGTCAGATTCTCAAAACAACGAAGACGACAAGGATCTCTATCAGTATGCAATGTTCTGGCTCGAGTTGTCGAAGGATACAAGAAGGTGCAGTTTATTGATCTTGTCTTGTTCTTCGAGGAATGCAAGAGCCCGTTTGCTGTCCTGTTTGTTGAATTGGCCGGTTCCGTCATTGCGCCTTCTAATGATCATTAGGATTTTAAAAATCTGATTAGCGCGAGTGTCATTAATCTTTCAGCTATCTGTGGTCGATTGGCAATGTGAGCAAATACCAGCCCCCATCAGATCTGTGCTGTGTAAACAGCAGATGGCTGATTTGCGACCTGCAACCAAGCGAGCTTGTGCTGCCGGTCAGTTCTCTTCTGAAAGCGATTATTTTCAAGATGGGGCTTTCTTAAAATGAAATTTAAGATGATCTAGATGCTCAGAAATGCGGACGCGAAGACGATCGTCAAATCCTATCAGGACTTATTCATGGAAATCGCCAACTGCCATCAAGTCGGCCTTAGTTTCGCCGCGTAGGTGAAGGCCTTACGATTTGATTACGCCGGCTTCGGGACCAAACCAATCGCACTATCTATCCTAAAACATACAATCTAACACCAAGCTGTAAGTTTATTCGAATAAAAAAGCACTGCAGAAAGCATTTGCATGAACTACACACGATGGAAAGATGTTGAATATCTTTAACCCCTTCTGGGCGGAGGGTTGCGCCGTCAGACACCACCCTGTATCCTCTCTGACACAGAGGATCGGGTCGGGGTCACTCCTTGTCATTCATTTCTCTGTAGACTTCTCTTCATGGGAAAAGGGAAAAACAAGAAAGTGCAAGCCGTGCCAGCGGCCTGCGCCAGGCACCATCGGTGTCGGATTCTGATATGGTACCCCGTCGTGAATTCTTTGTTGTTGCCGATGTTTAGTGTACATTCCTAGATCGTATTTTATCAAAAGAAAAAACTCCAGTTGCCAGTCGATATTTGCAATAAGATCATCAGTGTCTGCCGAATATTCTTTGATTTAGAACACGAACCTGACGACAACTCGCAACTGTTAGACAAAACTGTCCATGAAGTCGGCAACGAACTACAGCTTAGTCCTAATGATGGTCCTTTCCAACTTCAGGTTAAACGTAAGCTTTCGTTTTGTGTTTTTGTCCATCATTATTTTGTTGCTGGTCGTCATTGTCGAATAGATGCTGATGAGAAGCGATCACCATTCCAGCTCTGCGTTCATCGCCTGCTTGATTACTGTCGAGCACAAACTGGGACTGTTTATATGAGCGATGTGATGGTTCGTTCGACAATCGGAGAGCCGTTTCCTTTTGTCGTTGGAGAGCTATACAGAACAGTGGCGCTTGAAGAAAAACATCTATTCGATGATGAAAACTCATTGCAAACATTGCCGAATGAGCTTAATGTTTCCGTTTTCGATGGTCTTGGGCGAAGCTCTCTCCGGCAGCGACCTTTTCCATCTTCTTGAACGCCGAGGTTTGTTTCCTTTCTGTTTGAAATGATGTTGCATTGCTTCTGACTGATCGTGTATCTGTCAGATCCTCAAAACAACAAAGCTGTATGTAGTGTATCAAATTACACGAGTTGTCGAGGATACAAGAAGGTGCAGTTTATTGACCTTGCCATGTTCTTCGAAAAACGCAAGAGCCCGTTTGCTGTCCTGTTTGTTGAATAATCCGGTTCCGTCATTGCGCCTTCTGATGATCATTAGGATTTTCAGAATCTGATTAGCGCGAGTGTCATTAAACTTTCAGTTATCTGTGGTCGATTGGCAATGTGAGCAAATACCAGCCCCCCTCAGATCTGTGCTGTGTAAACAGCAGATGGCTGATTTGCGACCTGCAACCAAGCGAGCTTGTGCTGCCGGTCAGTTCTCTCCTGAAAGCGATTATTTTCAAGATGGGGCTTTCTTAAAATGAGCTTTAAGATGATCTAGATGCTCAGGAATGCGGTCACGAAGACTATCGTCAAATCCTATCAGGACTTATTCATGGAAATCGCCAACCGCAATCAAGGCGGCCATAGTTTCGCCGCGTAGATGAATGCCTTACGATTTGATTACGCCGGCTTCGGGACCAAATTAATCGCACTATCTATCCTAAAACATACAATCTAACACCAAGCTGTATGTTTTTTTGAATAAAAAAGCATTGGAGGAAGCAATTGCATGAACTACACACGATGGAAAGATGTTGAATATCTTTAACCCCTACTTGGCGGAGGGTTGCGCCTTCAGACACCACCCTGTATCATCTCTGACACAGAGGATCGGGTCAGGGTCACTCCTTGTCATTCATTTCTCTATAGATCTCTCTTCATGGGAAAACGAAAAAACAAAAAAAGGGCAAGCCGTGCCAGCGGCCAGCTCCAACTGGTACCCCGTCATGAATTCTCTTGTTGTTGCCGATGTTTAGTGTACATTCCTAGATCGTATTTTATCAAAAGAAAAAACTCCAGTTGCCAGTCGATATTTGCAAGAAGATCATCAGTGTCTGCCGAATATACTTCGATTTAATACACGAACTTGACGACAACTTGCAACTGTTAGATAAAACTGGTCATGAAATCGACAACGAACTACAGCTTAGTCCTAATGATGGTCCTTTCCAACTTCAGGTTAAACGTAAGCTTTCGTTTTGTGATTTTGTCCATCATTATTTTGTTGTTGGTCATTATTGTCGAATAGATGCTGATGAGAAGCGTTCACCGTTCCAGCTCCGCGGTCATCGCCTGCTTGATTACTTTCGAGCACAAACTGGGACTTTATATAGGAACGATGTGATCGTTCGTTCCCCTGATGCGAACGACATTCGCAGAGCCTTTTCATTGTGTCGATGGAGGGCTATCTACAGAAAAGTGGCGCTTGAACAAAAACATCTATTCGATGATGAAGATTCATTGCAAACATTGCTGAATGAGCTTAATGTTTCGGTTCTCGATGAGCTTGAAGCTCTGGATATTGATGACAGCCTGGGCGAAGCTCTCTCCGGCAGCGACCTTTTCCAGCTTCTTGATCGGCGAGGTTTGTTTCCTTTCTGTTTAAAATGTTGCATTGCTTCTGACTGATCGTCTATCTGTCAGATTCTCAAAACAACGAAGACGACAAGGATCTCTATCAGTATGCAATGTTCTGGCTCCGTCAAAATATACCCTTCTTCACTTTTTCTAGCAATAGCAAGGTGGAATTTCAGTTCCATTTGTTCTGGAAAGATATCCTCCAAGCAACTATTGCATTGCCGCAGCTTTCTCCATTGAAGCTGTATGTAGAGTATCAAATTACACGAGTTGTCGAAGGATACAAGAAGGTGCAGTTTATTGATTTTGTCGTGTTCTTCGAGGAATGCAAGAGCCCGTTTGCTGTCCTGTTTGTTGAATTGGCCGGTTCCGTCATTGCGCCTTCTGATGATCACAAGGATTTTCAGAAACTGATTAGCGCGAGTGTCATTTATCTTTCAGATATCTGTGGTAATGACTGTTCTGCTTTTCATCATATCAAAGTAAATTTGACTCGTCCCATCTGTTTACAGTGAAGTTGACGAACCTGAATCCACCAAAGACAACAAGCGAACTTTCCCAGTTGCGTGTGTTTGGCATCTTTATGACCAGATTCGCTTTTGATCTCGTTGTCGTCCGTCCAATTTTCGACAATGAAGATGTTACCTCCATGGCTTTCGTTGTGGAGACGGATAGAACAAAGCGATGTTTTATCGACCATGATAAGAAGATTTCCCAGGGCGACGATATTACTCAGAGTTCCGAATCCTTACGCGGTGAGGACACGCAGCTGGGATTTGACGTCGTCATCGTAAAACTTGTTTACAGAATCCGGGCGGGGTGGAGCCGAAGAAGAGCTGTTGGACCAGGCTTTTCATGAGGATAGCAACCGGCCCATTCAGCAGGATGATGAAATTCTTGGTATCTCCGAGATAGAGACTGTTTCGGACATGAGCGAGCTTAGGAACGATCAATTGCAGCACCGAATTTATGCTGCTTTGAAAGGGGTGGACTTCGCTGATCTTAAACCATTGTTCAAGTTCGGCATGATGATTCGACATTACTGCGAGGATGTGAAGGATTGGTTTGACGAGGAAAATTTGGATGGCTTGTCGAAGATTGCAATGCAAATTCCGGAACCTGCGTCTAGCCGAGCTTCGGCGTCCCAGGCGACACCTGCCAAGGTCAGACCCCGTTCTGGGCAACAGTCTCGCCGTTCCACTCAATCGGGAGCTTCTGGTCGACAAGCATCGTCTCGGTCTGGCATTCATCAGGCCCTCGATTCAATCAAGGCCTACAATATCGCGACAGTCTATGACTGTGAAGGCGCTCTAGTGATCTCGTTCGAATCGGATCAATGTGATGCGGTTCGAGTTCTGAAAAGAAATACTCGCAGATCAGCAAAGAACGAAATTGAGATAACTCGCAGTTTGCACGACTATCGATTCGTTCCATTCGTGTATTCGAGTGTTTGGGATGAGAAAAATGCTCATGGCACCATTATTGCAGAACAACTGGCCCGCGTGAATCCCAATAGTGGACTTGACATTCTGTCTCGTTTCGCTGATCATCTTCATTTTATGCATGACCTCATTGAATCAGTGCAGTATTTGCACTCGCT
Organism: Polymyxa betae; assembly: GCA_003693705.1. NCBI lineage: Eukaryota > Endomyxa > Phytomyxea > Plasmodiophorida > Plasmodiophoridae > Polymyxa > Polymyxa betae. The sequence continues at coordinate 87,435 of RBZT01000794.1, forward strand.
ACGTATCCTTCATCGGGATATCAGCCCGGGCAATGCCATGTATTCGACCAGGGATGGGCGCTACAAACTATTGGATTTCGAATCGGCCGTCTTCTTGCCAGATAATCAAAACGTTCATGTGGACGAGGCCTCTATCGGGACCAAACAGTATGTGGATCCGTATGTCCACAAGACTCATGAGTACTCTTTCGTTAGCGACTGGTACAGTCTCGGTTTTGTATGTTTTCAGCGGGCCGTGTATGACACCAGCCCGGAAATGGATTCCTATCAATCAGATAGTGATTTGAACACTATCTATGATCGCGTCTGCAACGTTGCGTCAAGTATGATGCATTTTAGAAAAAAGCCGATGCTGGAGCCCCACAAGTTATTGCTTGAGATCGCATCGATTCGACATCAACTCCAAACTGTTCAAGATTGTCGGAAGAATATCCCGATTGGCAATGTAAGCAAATACCAGCCTTCCTCAGATCCGTCCAGATCTGCGCTGTGTAAGCAGCAGATGGCTGATTTGCAACCTGCAACCAAGCGACCTTGTGCTGTCGGTCAGTGGACCTTAACTTCCTCATCAAGATCGTCTGATACTACATCAGTAAACTTCAAACAACTCTCTTTATTCCAATGCAAACCCGTTCTATAGCATTGTCCTGTATGATCTTCGCCTCGGATTTCTCCACTTCTGTGGATTTAAAGAATAAAATGAAACAATTCCTGTTGTTGATTAAGATGGCATATAGGAAAACCCACCAACAGCCCCTCATAGCGAAACAAACCAAGATGTATCAGAAAGGAACCTGATGAATAGAAACGAATTGGAATTGTGTCGGAAAGTCGCAAATCTTTACAATAATTCCGACTTTCCGACATCATTATTTACAGCGCAGGTCGACACCCATATCAATTTAACAGGTATTAATAAAAGCAGGCCTGCGCAGTTCCGGGTATTTTTAAGGGGTTTTTAGGGTTCTTTTTATTGTTCGCCGATTAAAGTGGAA
>RBZT01000338.1:0-41878 GCA_003693705.1 Polymyxa betae
TGCGCAGCCTGTCACTGGGTTCGTTTTTTGAGCAATAATTCCTGATATTTGGCAAAGTCACTGAAAAGCTTTTGCAGGGTGTTGCAACGCTTCCATAAGGACACATTTGAGGCAGTCAATTCGCTTCTGACTGGGGCCAGTCACCATAACGACTCTGATCATGTCGTCACGTAGGGGGTCTCATTCTTTGAATCATGATTTTGGGATTAACGATTCCATTGCCCTGTTCAGTGGCAGTCTTGATATTGGTAGCCTTGACGTTGGAGACGGTACGTGATTAGTGGCTGGCGCTGTCTTTGATGCTCTGGGATACTGGGTTTGTGTTCAGAATGGCTCTGACACCCGATTTCTGTCTAGGACGCGCGTTTATAAACATTTACGCGAGGCGTGATTGGGATTAATGGGTATCCGATATGTCCATTGATGATTTAGAATATTTACTGAATGATTTATTTTATGGTGAGTTCAAATAGTAAATGATTAGTCAGCGTTGATGGTACAGTCAAGATGTCGACTGGAACGAGAACGCTAGAGAAGCACTGTTTTTTGCGTCAGTTGCGTGGTGCGATTAATGGAGGCCATGCAGCGACTGCACACACGTGTTTAGCATGTTCAGCACCCAGGAATATGCGCGAGACTGCAATGCAGTTAGTTATACACGCAAGTGAATGCATTCATTTGCACCCTATTAAGCGCTGAATTTTGATTTTTCACAATTTAAAGTTATTAAACTTATGATCTGTATTGAATTTAACATGATATTTTCGTATACAGCTTACACTTTATATACGGTACAAAGGAACGTCGTTACAACAGCATGCAGAATTACCGACCGCAGTATGTAAAAGTGGAACTTTCGAAAAACTTGGGTTTCGTAATGACACACAAGAAGCATAAAATTCACGCATGTAAATATTGGGGGTCATCCCTTATTTCAGGGGACCGGCCCTGTTCGAGCCGTACCCAGTATTTTACTATGCAACTTCAGTCTAATGTACCATAGGTATCCACCGGTATTTCAATCATTTTATTCTGCAAATCATCACTGGATATCAACATCAAGTTTAACACTTTGAATTATGGACAAGTTTATATCAAGTTCTGCCCTACTGAACACATGCTGGCCTATAATATGACAAGTTGGCGGCTCAGTTTTTGGTGAGCTCATCTGCAAGTGCGGATGGGAGTGTTATGGAAGATCGCCCTTTTAATTGAATCACATTCCGGCTCAACTTCCGGGAGTAGTTCCGGATCATCGTGTTGTTATTTCCTAACAATACATTTACTCTGTTTTTGTGTTCTCATTGCTCAAGACTACTTATTGATTTGGAGTAGTGGCTACCAGAATGGTGGTTATCAATGATGGTGATCGACAATCAGCCTCGGGAGGTGTGACAGGCGTTCGGAGTCACCCGGGCGAGTCGTACATCGTTCATCTCGTCCCAGCCAAAGCCGGATTGCTTTTTGAGTAAGCTGACGGCTTTGTAGATGGCCTTTAACTACATTCACGTATGACCAGTGGGAAAGTTCAGTTACAATATGTGACCCCAAGTCATATTTTTGTCTCACTGTTTATAGGTGAAACATATTGGAATTACTACATGCTTGATAAACGCTTGGAATGAGAACGAATTCAATAACTGTATTGTCACATGGAAGAAAGGCGATGAAGGCAGGGTTCCCGCACTCAGCGCAGCACTCCAGCTCAACAGTTCTTCTATGGGACCATGGTCGGAAGAATCTAACCAGTGGGAGTCGCTCCAATAAAACCTGAGGTTCAATTTCGCGTTGAATTTGTCAGAATGTCTCATTCATGAATCCTTGCTGGAAGTTACCAACCGAGCCTTTCCCCTCATCGGCAGCCTTTGCATTAATCGTTGGCTGTTTGGTCTAGTGGCTATGATTCCCGCTTTGGGTGCGGGAGGTCCCGGGTTCAAATCCCGGAACAGCCCCGTTATTGTTTTAGTACGTGTTGCTGTTTTTGCAGCCCCTGCATAATATGTCGCCTACATCGCCTATCAATGGCGTAACAACCCGAATTAACAAACAATAAACAAGCCTATTGTTCAATTTTAGGAGTCCAGGTAGCAGTCTTGCTATGTTTGTTCGATGAACCTTGTGATTTCCAAGGTGCTCATGGAGCATGGTCTGCTTGTTGACGCATTCGAACCGCTTTGTTGACAAATTTCCCCTTTGTCTTGAGTCATTGATGGTAACTCACACTAAGAAAGAGCAATACGAAAATGAAAATGGAGTGTATCTTTATTGTTTGTTTGTTGGAAAGTTTCGAATTTCGAACAACAGCGAAACGGTTGGCTGGCAGAATAACGTCCGTTTTATAAAACGTTCGATTCAAAAGGGAATCAAACGACAGTTTTGAGGGGGGCGGTGCAGCCAAACGCACACTAAAGTACTTGCCGAGGCCGAGGCATTGTCACGGATTGCGGGGAATAACATCGCCACTCTCTCGATCTCGATCAGCATCATGTTAGCCATGATTGTCATGATGGCTGTTGGGCTATCTACAGCATCGGCCATAATCACTCAGCCCACAAACGTCAACCCAATCAACGTCCATCTGTCCGCAGACCACTCCGACCCGGACCAACAGCGCCTGCGCGGGTTCTTCGTTCGCCCCGATGGACATTGGATCAATTTCGGTGACGGCCCAGACCTGCCCGGGGTGGTGCCGGTCGTACCCTCTCCCGCTACGGAAACGTTGCTGGTCGATCTGGCCCCGAACGAGCCCGTGGCGGCAGCGGCCGTCGTACCCGCCCCCAGTGTTGAAACGTTGCTGATCGATCTCGTTCCGAGCGAGCCCGTCGTCGCAGCGGCCGTCGTACCGGTCCCGTCTGCGGAAATCCATCTCGAACCGAGCACGTCCGTATCAGCGAAGGACGTACCCGTCCCCGCTACTACGAAGACGTTTCTGAACGTCGGCGAATTTCTTCAAGGTAACATAACCATTGTCGCCTGTTCATTACATCTTGATACTGCCGTGTATAATAGCACATCCGGAGTTTGATATTGAATCCGTATTAAGTCCGCAGGCACGGCAGATATCTGCGCGATCCTCTATTGATCCTGGCTGGGAAGTAGTCCGTGATATTCCCGGTCTCGTACTGGACCATCTACGGACACATTCCCATTCACTCCTACAGTATCTTCTGGGATCCATCACCGAATTTCCACCTCATCTCCGTCCCGATCTCTATAAATCTCTTCGGGCCTTTCAACACAATCCAAGCTGGCTCAAGTTCGTAGCCGACCTCCTGGCCGATTTCATCCAGAATGGGCTAGTACCATGGTTCCTGTCCACTCCGCATGGTAACGTATTCCAGGCCAACACGCTTACGTTGCTGTTGAACCATCTGGATGGTGATATCCTATCATGGACGTTACAGTGCGAGATTGCTGAAGGACGGATCGTCCCGAACCCTGACAGGATTTGCGCCTTCGTCCACAACACGCTCCAGTACGGCATAGACAGGTCGAAATTACGTGACGATGTTGCCATTCAGTTCTTTGCCGTACTGGCTGCATATCCTCGACTGCCACACTTAGCTCAAGATCTCATTTACAGTCTGAAATCTGTTCTTTGATCTGATCTATCTCATGATATTGGACTCTTTGTCTAATCCTTTCACCTCGTATTCCATCATTCATCTCTTTAACTCGGCACTTTATAATCCTTCCATAAAACTGTGCTTCAGTCGGATCCCTTTCTGTTCGTTTGATAATTGATTCTTTCTTGGTCTGTTTGAGCAGCTTCTTAAATGCTTTTTGTGCTTGTTTGTTGGCTGCATAATGCATTTTCTGGCTTTGATCCGCAGTCGGATTGCTATTTATCGGCCGAGTCTCTGTGGCGGACTTTTCGTTTGACTCGTGTTGGATTCAGACCATTGACCAATGACGTCGTTCTGGATCATACAGCCTGTCGCCTTTGTTCTGGTCGTCGCGACTGTCATTGCCGTCAGCCCAGATAACGATTCGGGCGTCTATCATACCTGCCTGGAATTAATCGCTGAACACGCGTCCTATGATTTCGTGTTGGCCGGCGTACTAGCCCGGGTATGTTCAGGCTATTGCGTGTTTGTCCTGTTATGGCGGATTTAATTCCGGGCTGGGTTGCCTCGGTCCATAGTATCTCTCATATGTACAAGGAGACAGAACGTGATCTGACCATAGAGATGTGTGAGCTCATACTGAACATGTTCCCATACAAATCTGTCACTGGCAGAGATATTCCATCCAGTGTCCTTCAGGTTGTAACGAGTCACATATCACTACCAGAGCGGCACAATCCCGACCGCAGACGGCTTCCGAAACCCTTCAACTCGTTACAATCGGATCAGGCGTTACTAGTCAGTGATAATGTTACCGCTTCAGCGGCACTCTGGGCGAACCCGCAGCTTATTCAGGATCTGTTCTTCATGGGAGTACCCATTGGTCTGCATCAGATTAATTGGGCGGACTGCTTATACGAAGACATGGAGGCCGCGCTTCCATTTGTATATGGATCCACATACGGAGTCCATAAAGCTATTGGAGAACTGATCCAAAATGGGTTTTGTAATCACGTTGCTTTATTGGTACATTCGGAACATTTCGTTCTCTACCACCACAGTGATCTTTTCAATGAAACGTTCAATATTGCGATCCAGCACGGCTTTCAGCTCCTGCTACATCTCTTAATGAGACTTGAGCTTAATGAAGGATGGCTGAATGAGGTGGAGACAATGCCAGAAGGTCCTCTAATGGAAAGAGCTATCAGATGGGAATCCGTTGATTCAGTGCGTATTCTACTGCAATATCGGGACCGGATTCTTATGCAGTCAAGTTACCCAACTGCAGATGGACGAAATCCAGATCGAGATGAGATCCTTCATCTCTTAGAACAAGCTCTACACCATTGTGAGGATATATAAATCGGATACTGCTCTCTATTGCAAAAGTAATTACTACTTGAAAACAGATGTCCGGAGAGTCAATCTGTGAACTCTTCGCACTTGTTTAAGATACGTTCAAATCCCAAACGTCCGTAAAGTCCTTCGAATCAATTGTATAGTCATTGAGGATGCGCTGTCGAAAATCGGTGTTCGTTTCGCTTGTGGACTGCAGTTGCAGTAGCTACAGTTAGACGATGGCCTGCTACAGTATATTTTTTATCCTCTCAGAATACAGCAGAGGTAACTTGTTAGAAAGCCATTGAGCTTGAATGAGCTGTGGCGATGGATGCCTTTGAATCAGGCGCGAATAATTGTAACTCCATTCGGAGCACAGCCACTATTAATAGATTCATGAATTAGTAGTATAAAGGCCTGTATTATTTCTATGGAACGAAACTCGACCCTTCGGCAGCTTCGGCGGAATGAAGTCTCCCCCGAAACAAGCTTTGGTCACTCAATGTTCAGAATCTGACAAAATCCAACAAATCCGTGATTAATTTTGTCGATCAATTCCAAAAAAATTTCCACAGGACGTGTCAGGCTTGATTCCGTTCCAATGACACTCGTTCGGACTGTCTTTGCTGTCTCCACCTGCATCGCGGTGGTCGTACCGCCCCGAACACCTCTTGCCAATTCGACCAGCAGCACCTATAAAACATATTCGATCTGATCGCGGACTATGATAGCAATGCCGCTTATAAAAATGCCAGATCAGTAGAGAATATTTTGATTGCAAAATCGCGCTTCGTATTATTGAACATAGTCAGTTAGGGTTAGGGTTGGTAACTTATCAATTTCGGATAAAATTCCGCACTGAAAGTTGAATAGACAGCGACCCAGCTGCTAGCCACCTCAATGACAGAATTGGGGCCGTGTAACAACTGAAGCAATCATCACATGATTGCCAGACTGTGCTCAAACTGGACGATTCCGCAAGACACCTCGCATTCGGGACGAACTTCGCAGTCCGAAATCGGCATCTTGATGGGAAAAGCATCCGGTGTGGCGTTTACGATACGAAGACGATCTGAAAAGTTTGTGATGATTCTTGCTAACTTGAGCGATTCGATCCATTTGAGGTCGTATTGGCTGATGACGATCAGTTCGAAACCGTTGTGATCACTGACGGATTCAAGATCAGTAGATGCCCCATCCCACACCACAAGAACGCCGACCAAAACGATTCCAACAGTGACAGAGGTCAAGTCAAAAACAAGCGCTGATGTCGGTTCGCTGAAAATCACCTCAGCAGAATTTCTTCCAAAATCATGAATTAAGTTTGATGATTCTCCTCATATTACACTCATCTTTCGATTCTGTTAAATTTGTTCTGAAACTTGTGCGGACTGCCTATCCTAGGCTTACAGTATGGGCAGTTTAAAAAAGGTTCACAGCCATTGGTTTTCGTCACATCTTGCACGGATGCGATGTAGTCTCGGGGCTCCAATCGCTCTCGGTAATGTACATCTGCGATGGCATGACTTCAAGGAAAACGGAACTAGGCTACCTGCTGCCCTTCGCGCTAATGCTGAAATGGGGATTCTCGATCCGGAATCTGCTGGAATGACGGATTTGATAAAAACCCTGCTATACTAGAAGCGTATTCCGCTCCCATTGCAAACCAGTTCCTCAATATATTGATCGTGATGTTGTCGGAGGCGGGCCTGTATACAGTCATTGATCGATCTGGATTCACGGGCGAGCGCGGCATCTGTGTTGAATTACTAAAATGGGACACTGGAATGAAGGAAGCAGTTGTGCCTCCTTAGCTCAGTCGGCAGAGCGTAGGTCTCATATCCAAACTCAAGAGTCATCCTGAGGTCGTGCGTTCGATCCGCACAGGGGGCATTCTTTTTGCTTTCCAAACGCAATGCCTGGTCAAAGGCTTGGATCCCGAGAAACTATTGTCATCCCCGATTTCTTTTATCGGGGGTAATAAGAACCGACTTTAAAGGCTGTGTCATGTCTTACCAGAGGGGACGAATTTTGCTTAATCTGGGTTTGATACGGACAAATAATTTCAAAACGGAGAACAAATAGAAACATTCCCATATCCGTGTGATTTCCTTACATAATGGCCTGCTGTCTGATGCAGAAATAGACCTGGCGATTGGACATTCGGGCAATGCCAGATTGTTTTGAACAAAGCACAAACAAGAATTATTGAACGATTCGATGCTGTATTTATCAGTGTCTATAGCGAGCGGCAATTGCTCTCACGCTCGGCGTCTCGTTCTTGCGGCAGGATTGGCCTGACACAACCCGCCTGTCAAACACTGCCTTCCGTTAGCAAATCAACTTGGCCTAACGAGCACATGAGCCACTGACAGCAATATTCCGATGAATACGTTGAAAACTCCAAGTAAAAAGTAAGCGAGACGAAAGACAGATTTTCTGAATATAGTCCTGAATGCAACAGATCTCACAATGCATAATGCAGCAACAATACGGCTGAGGACATCATCAGATAAGTCGCCCAAGATCAGTCACGCAGTTTGCCCTCTGAGCGCAGCCCCTTGAATTACGTGACCCTATCGAAGATTGTCCAATCGTCATTCTGTAACAATCATGTTGGTACTGTCGTTCGTACTGGCCCTCCTGCTGGTTACGGCGTCGTTCACATTGGAGCTTACAGACGAGATCGCGATCACTAAGATCGGCGCTTTACATCAGAAACTTTCCAATGCGGTCAGTCTTGATAAGGAGTCGCGAAATGCTATTCGCGATCTCATCCACTATCACGATCCGAAATCCTCATTCTTATCATTGTCGTACAAACATTCATCATTGTCACTTATTCGTCAATATGACAGTCGCCTGATCAAGAATCTTCTCACATCCGAGAAATTTCATGAAGCTCAGTTCGGCGCCATTCTCATGGTAGTCTATCCTTCAACATCATCCGATCTTGTTATAAATCTAATAGAGGCTGCTCAATTCCATGAATTCACTCCCAACTATCAGCTAATTATATCCCGCATGAAATCATCTTCCCTCCGAAAATCAGTCTCCATCAAGATCTGCGACCGGTTTCTCTCGCAAGACGACTCCGTCATGGAATCGAACTTCAGCCGAGGAACTTCGATTCGTACTTGCTGGGACTCTTCAATTCAGGCTTTATCTGACTCATCAGTACGGCAACTCTCTATCAGCCTATCTCGGAAACTGTCTCCCTTCTGGTGGACCGAACTATTCGAACCTCTGATTCGTAATTTAATGATTAACTATGAAAATCAGATTGCTCCAGATGATGTCTCTGTATCTGCCCTTCTCAAAGCTCGTCGTCGTTTGCTGAAAACGTTTACCGGCGCTTTACATTCAACCTGCGATAACAAGGAGTATAGTAACGAAGCCGCGATTCGATGCTTGATGATCTTCAAAACGACGAAGGATTCGGTGTTCCCGCGCCTGATGGAATCCCAAGCTAACGATGCTTATTTCATGTTATGTTTCCTCCTGCCTTTTTGCTGTATTGTGAAATCTTGTCTATAGTCACATAGGAGCGCTATTCGGCACCAACATCCTTGAGCTGATGAAGGACCCTCCGCTGAAGAATCGAAGGGGTCGGCGGCTCGTGAATCTCACGAAGAGAAAGAGTTTCTTGCCGAGGTTTCTCCGACATATACCGAATGATCTCTGGCTGTTCAAGAGATTAACGCTTCATACATTGTAAGCTGCTATCAAATAGTCGTCATGGGATTTCTAAGATGGCTGCCAGGGCTGCTCAGGATCCACAACTTTTCAGGGATTGCTGGTCGAGATGGGAGCAACTCTTTCTTCAACCAGGGTCGCATTTCGTTTTTGCAAAGCGATTTTCTCTCAAAATTTCCAAATTGTGCTCATTTGCTCCAAATCTACGATTTCTTTATTGTTTTTCTAACGATTGACGTCTTTGACAATCTGTGTGTCAGGTCTGCTATTACGGCGAATTCCTTTTCTCTTCCTTATAAAGTGTGGATGAATATTGCCGAATCACATCAATTTCTTATGAAGAAGCCCTCAGTCCGCTATCACAAGTTTTTCTCGGCTTTTGAGACCGCGAAGGCGCAAATCGCTGCGGATTTTGTCGATATCGCCCATCTTCTCAGCAAACTGTAAGTTTTTCCTGAAATTTTACATTATCTAAGCGAACGGAATATGCAGAAATCTGAAACGACACTCAGGCTGATATCAAGTTCGTCTCGTTATCGAATTCGGTCTTGTTATCGTGAGCAACGTTCGCTTGATGCATCCGCAGCTTCACATCTGCTAGAAATCTCTCACGACTCGGATCATTTCCATCATAATCTACTGGATGTCGTTTTAGGCGCGCTTCCTGCCACTAACGAGCGAGACCTCGCGGAGATCTGCTTTGGTATCCTGACGCATCCGCTATTGGAGAATTCACAGTTTACAATCGACCAGCTGTCTGCTGCCGCCGCCAGAATCCATCCCGAGGCCGACCTCATCAAAATCTTCTCTGTAGCCTCAAATCTTCCAGAGTTTGCCGCCCAGTTTACTTTGCAAATTTCGGAACGATTCAGCTGGGGCTTCTGTAAACGGATGCCGCATAGCTCTCGGCTTTCACTCCTTCCACAATTCCCGCAATATACCATCTGTCAGATACGTTACCCAACGCTGATTCTGTTACATTAACCATGAGTTAGTCCTAGATCCAGTTCGCCATTTTCTACGTCCCGGACAGGAACCGTCCATTCCCGAGCCGGACCTCAATAATCGAGACCTTTTCGATTCGTTACTCTCATATTCGGAAATCGATCAAGACCTGATTCTATCATGGATGACCTGTCTCATCACAAGTCCGCATTGGGCCAGCACGACCGATCAATTCCGGATTCTGCACGACGTTGTGGGTTCGTCACAGATCGATTCCGAGACCTATCGGGAGCTTCTGTGTCGGATTTTACGGCATTCGAAGTTTGCGGCCTATCTGGAGAGTCATGAGACTTGGTGGAATTCAGGCGGGTCTTTCCTGCAAACATGGTTCAGGGAATTGTCCGCTCAAGATCGCATCCCGATCCTGGACGAGTTCCCGCAGTACGGTCTCGGTAACATTGACACTGAAAAACCCGATAACGTTATTTATGATGGGACTTAGTTCTAGACCCGATGCTGATATTTCACCAGCCTGGATATTACTTCATTGAAGAACACATTCAGTATGCGTGGTTTTATAACTGGCTGATGACCGTACTGCCTTCTTTGAATCCGGACCAGCTCGTTGCAACCGCTATTCGAATGATTCAAACTCCGTTCTGGGATAATTCTTACGAATACGTCGATCTATTCCAATCGATTACCACGCAGCTGGAAGCCGCATCTGGTTCCTGCGACCTCGCAGGTCTACTGATTGCCATCTTACAGAAAGAGGACGTCGTCTCTCAAGACAAGGGCGGACGGATCGTTTGCCCTCTACGACCTTCTGTACATCGTTTATTCGATCAATTATCGGGAGAGCAGCAGAAATCCGTCTGTGATACCTGCCCCAATTATGCTTACGGTATTACCTCCATCATCACACATTAATCATCTTAAAATCAGATAGATTTGCTGGCCAGAGTGAGACCTTTTAAAATCACACAAGATAATCTTAAACGGGTAATTTTCTTTCCGTTTTGTTCGGAATTTCATTGAAAATTGTGCAGTTACGGAATTTCCTCACTGACGAATGTGCAATATGTTGTAATCAAATGCTGGATGGGAATGGCGAACCCGTTCCTGTCGAAGGCATTGATAATGTAGCTGATTGTTTTTCGAAGCTAAATTCCCTGAGCTTGTGTGTAGGTGAAACTCGAAATCTGCTCCCTGCATTTCTGTGATCATTTTCTGCATTTGGATTGCTTGAAAGAGTTCAAATCGCACCGGGATGTAAACCGCTGTCCGGTTTGTCGAACGAATATTCGAGAACTTCATGGATCATTGTACTAGACATTAGCATCCTTGCTGCTCCCTCGCATTTTCATTGTCGAAAAATCTGTTCAACGCTGCTTGCTAAAACCATGCCAACAGCCTGGAGTTTTCTATTTCAATTTGACAACATCTGTTTACTTTGGCCGATTTCTGATAGCTGAGCTGGAAAATTTAAAGATTTCATTCAATAAAATCATATGACCATAATGCTCACATCAAGATTTAATGTTTGAAAATCTTCTAGGCGAGCCATGAATGCACCGTGGAAGACATTCCAAGGCAAGGAACCCTATGATAGAGATTGTAAGAATTCGGCCTCAAAAACCCTGTAAAAAACGTAGCGAGGTTGCGCCCACCTCACTTTGTGTGTGATTGTGTGCTCTCCTGAAGCCCTCCTGTCACTCTCTTGAAGCTCTCCTGAGGCCTTCCTGTCACTTTCCTGAAGCCCTCCTGAAGCCCCTTGTCACTCTCCTGAAGCCCTCCTGAAGCCCTCCTGTCACACTCCTGTCACTCTCCTGAAGCCCTCCTGAAGCCCTCCTGTCACACTCCTGTCACTCTCCTGAAGCCCTCCTGAAACCTTCCTGTCACTCTCCTAAAGCTCTCCTGAACAAGACCCAGTCTATGTCCACTTCGATTTGCAACTTATGTCTGCCCAACCTGAATTCATTTCCAGCAACGTGGATGAAGTTCTGGACGTTCCAGGCCTGATCTCGTCCGAGGCATGGCTTAATCGCTTCAGGGCTGCAAAAAAAAATTGCAGAAAATGCAGCTGGCAGTTGTGACGAAACCCCAATGGTTCCAATTCCAACCGCAAGAATTCGGTCTCGCGGGTTTCAAGACAGATGCATGTCGACGGATGGAAGCTCTCCTTCGATCCTAATCGAAGGATTATTTGATTTTATTCGTAAGGCTGATTGCAACATTAATCATTGGGGATACCGAAACTGTCCCCAATGATTTAACGCAACAATAACGGTCGTGAAGTGGCCAATAACAAGCTCAATGGAATTGCAGGCATCAAGCTGGCAAAAGTAGGAAAGTACCGGTACGTGTATATTCAGAAGCAGATCCAATTTCATTTATTTATGTAACTTCAGGTTTAATATTGCCTTAATGTTCCGAGATCTATCACCAGCGTCGCTGAGTGATCAACATCGCCGTCACCTTCAGCGACTGGTTGATCGATCTTTGGAAGAGCGAGCCGCTAGCTCCCGGCAGGATATCCTACAACTAACAGTGGGGAGTTGAACAACCTGCGCGAGTTGAAGACTTTCGGGCTGCGTCTGCACGAAATTTGTATGACAGCCAAGAGGATGGGCACGATCCTTTTCTGGAAAGCATCTTCATCGTGGCCTATACTTTTGGAGGTAAAGTTCAGATGTCAGACTATGCTAATCTCAGTAATCTGTCTGCACAGTCTGCCACAAGTATTCTGGATTCAAATATCACGAGCCGATTTCTTGGATGGTTTTCAGCCATGTTCGAGCTTGTGATGATTACCGATATTGACATGAGCATCGTTACAACGATGCGATGTCACGGTTTCGAACCCTTCGTCACAAAGTGATTCCTAACTAAACTTGTGGACCCTCAGGAGCTATCTGCCATGTTACTTTGCTGAGCAGTACCTGACTGGTGCTGCTGTAGGTCTTCCAAAACGCAGATTAGAATGATGGTTTGGAACAGATCCTGGATGGACCGTCAGCTGATATTGATTGTGACCTCGATGACGAACCTGCTGATGGTGAGAGGCTCCTGCTGCCGAAGTGGATGTTACCGTGCCTGTCATCAGTGAACCTGAAGACATCCATGAGGCGGATTTGGCGTTCGACCAGCGGGCCGGGCTGCCTGTGCAATTCTCCTTTTTATCAGGTTTGTTTCAGTTTCATGCTCTTCGTTTTATATTCATTGCTGTTAGGTTCCCGGTTCACCAACTTGGCAGCTGCATCGTTAACGGCGCATGCACTGCTTTCAAGCGCTGGACAACCATCCAAGAACGGGTTTCTTTAAATTCCTGAACACTACAGGTTTTGCATTCTTTATTTTCTGCTTTGAGGGTTTTCATATTTTGTTTTGCATTAAATGTTACCTGCTTTGAGAATTTTCATGTTAATTAAGGTTTTGGATTGTTTTGATTGTGTGTTCAACCCTAACGCTTACAGTGCTTAGGGGTCGGTTCAGGAGAGCTTCTAGAGAGCCTCAGAAGGATCAGGAGAGTGACATGAGGGCGGGCCAACTTTTGATGTAATTTAAGGAGCCCTAATCCAGCACATTATGAACTAGAATCGACAGCGTCGTCGGTGACGAATTTGACAGTGCCATCGCGGCTCGCGCCGATCCTATTCAGTGCCTGGATCGCCTGCTGACAAAGTTGCAGCGATTGTGATATGCGATGAACGAGAACATTAAAGAGGATAATGAAGTGCTCTTAAGATGTATGGGATAGCTTCTGACTGAGCAGGTTGCGATCCCGAACGCGGTCAGATTCAGAATCAGTTCAGCATCGAAAGACTTCGATCACATTTTCGGCATGCCTGGTATCGTATTAAAACGATAAATAAAACAGATTGGGTCGTTAGTTTTCGCATGCTGTGAGGCAGATGTGTGTCTCAGGAGCAGAATATATGTAAAGAGATGGGTCAGCAGCGACAGGAAGTTCGAGACGAACGCTTCAGCGAACCAAGACTGAAATCGACCGTTCAAAGCGTTGCCCGTTTGGAATATGGATTCACCAGAGCAATCTGATACTACCATATCTTTTGATGCTGATTTGATATCGTAGCATTCAATTGCAAGGAATAAACGCTTCGAATGCAATCATGAGGGTATCTTGATCGCTATCTGCCGGAAATTGGCCAATAACATACGCGCCTCGCTCTAGGCTCTCGTACTGGCCCGCTTCTGGTGTCGAATCGGTCAGCATACCCAAACATGAGCGCCTCTCTGGCACCCTTCATCTTTCTTCTCTTCGGCATCCGTGGGCTGCATTCTCCCGGATTTGTTCACTGGTCTTGATCGCCGTACTGGCTGCCATCGATATCTCTCTATGTTACTGGCACGCAACCTTGCTGACTGTATATTTCCGAATGTGGAATTAAATCAACTCTATTCTCAGCATATGTTTGTGAAGATGCTGTTATGAAGTTAAAGCATATCCGTAATGGTCTCTTTAGGAGTACGGAATTGACGATGCCTGGGTCAAGGATAATGACAATAGATATCTTCATCATCGCGATGCTGATGAGCTGGGGTTTGATAGAAAATTTTCATTTTTGTTGATGGGTGTTAATGTCAGTGATATTGTCATATACCGAAGAATCAGGTTTAAATGCAACACGATCAGGAATGTTAAGCACACACGTCCATAGCAAGATTTGATAGGGCGTCTTTCCTAACGATCGACAATCAAGAGGTCGTCCCACTCAATCCGAACTTGGATTCAGTGCTGATATTACAGGGTCCAGATGCATTTGCCGCGCTGATAAGTTTCCATAGGCTGGATCCCTCAGTTATCAAACATCATCAATGAGGATACTTACAGAGTCATTGTGATGAAAAACGACCGGAGAAGATTGCCGCACATCTCCGCCCGATTTATGAACCCGTGATCAAAGTCCCAATAAAGTCCAAATCAGCTCTCACTGAATGTTAACATGTATTAGGGTTAGGGTTTGAGATTACCACAGCGTACGGTAATGTGCTGGATCATTGGTTATGTCTGATAGAATCAGTTCCAATATGTTACTCAGAAGGGTGTGGCCCTCGAAGTTCTCAGTAACAGGAGAGCCACGGACCTCTGGGTCTCTGTCCGGATTAGATGTTGTGTCGCTCACAATGCCAAAAGGCACCATAATGATACAATCCAATCCAATATGTAATTGATGGTATATCGACAGACCCCGAATCTGTAGATTTCCATTCTATGACCCGGATACGGATCAGCCCGGACTCCATACTGATTTCATGTTATGACAGCTGTTGTATTTCAGTAAAAATAATCAAGTCATTTCATTTAGTGATTCCATCATCTCTCAAATATCGTCATTCTGATATAATAAGATCCCATCAATATCAAAAAATGTTGCGGATTTCACAGCTGATTCTTGTATTAAAAACCTGGCAGATTACTTGATCGCGGAGTTACGTTGGAATCGTACGTGTCATGAAACTCTCCTGCATTTCAGGGCAGCCATGGTTAAAAAGAACCAATAGGAGAGAATCCGTCAACCCCCAAACCCTGATCCCTCTGTGAAAGAAGCTTACACAACCCCACAGCTTTGTTCCCCGTAGCTTCGTCTCCATACAAACTTTCTTGTCGAATCCCATCCACATAATGAGCGTTTCGTTCCGCACAGCATCCTTGATTATCTCATTTCTAAAAGATCATACAGGAAGCGATCATATTGTGAACGTTGTTGATTGCGGAATCGTCATTAGATGAGATAGCGACAAAAAACATGCGGGAACGGGACCTGGATTATGCGGGCAGAAACCCTGCACCACGGACAGCAATAACAATACGACGATGTTCGGAGCTAGGAGTGGGGTGTCTCGGTCGGAACAGTAACACAAGAATGATGCATTCGAGTGAATGTGAAACATAAAATATTGCGAATGGTAACGTCATAGTGTTTGGAGACCAGAAACTAGGAGAGAATGCGATCCTTACAGAGCTACATACAATAATGATCATGAATACTCCGATTAATAACACCAATCTGCTCATACGACGAATATATACATTGATGGGGTTGTACGGACTATTAAGAGCCATAGTACGGACATACACGGCACTGCTGATGAACTGCACTCCGATCCATAACGTTAACGTGGCGATCACGAACGCATCTACTGTTACCACCCAGGATTGATTGGCGTAAGTAGCGTAAATCGCAGAGAATGTGATCTCGTTAACGAATAGGAGAATGTACATAGCGATAGAGAAGGAGCGGAACTTCCCAGAGAGACATCGCAGACAGACGGACTTTCGTGATGCGAATGAACATTCAATACGGATACGATTCCATACAGATGAGGCCATGACAGTAGCTAGGGTTGTATATCCAATCAGTTGCTGATTCATAAGGAGATGTATACGGGCTGGCACTAATGCAGATGAATGATTTCCACCGAGGCCGCGTCCCAATGATATAATCGGACTCACAATCGACATTAATAAAAGTCCGTAATGATGATAGGAGAGGCTCTCACTCAAATACCGCAGATATCTACTTCGACCTTCGCTTGTTTCCGTCAAAAATTGTCCGTATTTGGATCTTAATACAGCCGTATGTTGTAATAGGAATATCCAGGATAATATGGAGGTTATAGCGAAGCAGATACACGGAATATAACGCATAAATACCTGAAATTGCCATGAGGCAAATGTATCAATCCACGGGTTCGGGTCCGGGGATAATGTCGCATGAAGGCGGAGCCCTTCGGACTTCACCAAGGCCGCAATCATGTCCGGGTCCGAGAACATCTGTACGAATACGATGTGGTCATAGACAGCATGTCCGTCATGCATGTAGCGGAATACACCGCCGGGGTTATGCCAGCCCAACACTACGGGCGAATCAGTCCGCGAGCTGACGAAACCCTAAAACCCTAACATAGCACTCACTCAGCAGACCGGCGACGCCCCGAGACGCGAATGCGTCGTACTGCCGCTCGTAGCTGCAGGCGCCCGATTTGATGAGTGCCAGTCGGCCAGCAACATCCACGTTACCGGGATTACAGGAGTCCGTGTCGGGCAAGTAGACGAACTCCCCCGTCACGGTTACGTTACTCTGCGGACCCAGGAACATCGTCGTCGGCACACTGACATAAGTGATATTCTCCAGAGGTCCGTCTAAGAACGTCAGACTGGGATGGGCCAGCTCGACCATCCCCATCAGGATCATGATGAGATAGGTCGTGTTACGATACATGACGATGAAGGCATTGATAGCGCGCCCCTCCCAGATCGATCAATGTGTACTAGAATATCGCAATGTATAAAATCGCTTTCCCGAGGACAATGACACGGTGAAGCGTCGTCTCGTATCGTAATGTGAAATCTGTTCATTGAGCAGTCAGAGGTAACATCAGCAGTGTATTTGTATGATGGAATCTCTGTATGAACCCCGTACCAGGTCATCGGAAGATTTTCAACCAAAATTTTTCGAAAAATCAATTTGATCACTCATGTCCGGATATTATAGGAGCACATCCTTATCACCTGATTCCGAACGAAGCAAGTTCTAAGCCATAAGCATATAGCTGTTTATAAGAGCTCTTACAGCCCCTCGACAAAGAATATTATAGAAACTTGAATACAAAGCTACTCGATCCATACTAGCATTTATAGACTGTTTTTCTTGATGTCGGAAGGTGACAACGCTCCAGAACAATTTAATTCAATGTTTAATCAGGCATCTGATTTTGCCCAATATGCACAGCTAGATGTATTACGATGATGAATCCCAGCATACATTTTTTTCAAAACTTAGGCCATGATACATGATCACACCATGCTCGAACAAATTCGTCCAGAGCAAAGTTGACAGACAGACATCTGCACATTGGATTGACAGTCTTGCTCAGAATGTGAAGTTCATTGTCATTGCTTGTAACATATCTGTTGGATATTCGGGTGACAATTGGTGGAAGTAACATGAACTGGAGGGTTGAACCGATACATGATAAAGAGATCCATGATAATCGGTGAAGTCGATATTAATCATGAAATTGTCAAAGAGCGTATTGCAGCTTAATATTCTTCAGCGTCTCTTCTTGCCAATATTAATAGCAAACTTGATCCAATACCAAGAAGTTTCACATCTTTTCATAACGACAGATTCTCGAACAAAGCATGACTAGTAACAGATATTGCAATACAGATTGTTGAGTCCTAACCAGCGCCTTGAAAGGCGCCAAACACCTTGGACGAATATTGATCGAGTACATAATGATATGATCATCTGCTTGATGTCGATAGTACGGCCCCTGATCGCAGGTACACAACAAGTTCAGGCGCCATTGCCATTGACACACCTCATTACCAGCCGCACAAGGAAAGCTTCAGATATTTCCAATCTGGATGAAGATTTCGTCAAAATTTATCAACAACGAGTTTATTTCGATTAAAGTTTCGGATTCTCACATACTCACTCTGTTACGAGATTCCGCTGAATATTCATTAAATTGTAAAGTTGCAGCTCTCGAATGTCATTATATTGAATGGGGTCTATTCTCCAGGGCTGAACAGCCCTAATCTGTGAGTGCTCAATGCAGATATCAAGATCATGTTGGGGAAGCCCATCAATAGCAGGTGATGGAAAGGCCGAGGACGTAGCGATGTTCGAGCTGAAGCTACAAAAGCGACCAAATCTGCCATTAACAGTCAGATCGGTTGATAGCTCACGCACATCCTCTTAGCAAGCTTACGGGGAAACCCTAACCCTAAACATCTAATGAGCCGTTTGTTAAGGGCAAAGGGGGAAGTGATCGTAAGATTTTGTGAAAGTTTATTTAATCTTCGAATGCATTAGTTAATCGATCCTTGTAACTTGGAACGTATCTTGCGGCGTCGTTCACTGAGATTGGCGATACGAAGTTGAAGGAGATCCTCATTGGACATTGCACCAGCTGGTGTTGATTTCAATAGATCCGAGGAGGCCGCATTCCGAGCATTTCGGGCTTGACGAATCGAGGTCAGAGCTGTACGAGTTCTGGGTTTCGGAGTTTCCTCATCAGAACAGTCCTCCTCCGCCTTAATGGCGCTCGACCACGGAGATGGCCGAGCTTTGATTGCAGCTTTGGATGGTTTCTGCTTCACGGAGTCTGTAGTGAAAGGTTTTAGGGTTGATCGTGGCGGCGTATAAGTTGAATAAGCCCGTGGGGATGGTTTCACTTCAGCCGGAGTTCCGCTGATAACAGTCAGAGCAGGTTTCGGAGTTGATTCGCTTTCCGATACGGAGACTTCGGACTCGGATTCGGCCTGCGGCGGCTCCTCTTCGGCCTCAAGTTCAGGTTCCTCTTCTTCAGGTTCTTCAGAGGTCTCCGATTGTTCACCATCTTCAGATTGTTCTGGATCATGCTCTGGTTCCTCCTCGCACTCCGATTCGGAGTCCTGCTCAGCAGGTTCCGCAGATGGGATCGGTTTCGGTAATACCGGACTCGGTGGAGTTCCGGGTTTCTTCACCAATGGTGCAGTTGTAGGGATTAAGTCCGTATCTGGAGCTGTTGTCTCATGGACATAGCTCGAGTACGTGGTCGTCGTATTCATCGACGGACTTTCGGATTTTCGTGCGGATACCGCAGAATGTGCCGGAGTTACTGGTGCCGGGGTTGACTTTCGCAATGTTGAAGCACTCGAGTCCGGAGCAACCTCTTCATCAGTCATGGATTTGACCATAGTGCGTGGGAAGTACGTCCGTGATGAAGGAGTGGCAGAGGAGTCCGCAGATTCCTGATCAGCAGATGGGATGCCCGCAGATTCGGACTTTTGATCACGGTAGGAAGAGCTGCCAGCGAGGTTGAACTGTACGACCCGAGTATTGGTGCGAGTTGGGGTCGGATTTGGGGTCTGTCCAGGTTCGTTCAGCAATACGGACATGTCGTTGATGGTATCAGTAAGGCCCGCAGAATTCGAATCAGATTCCATCGCCAGAACTGCCACTATCACAATGTTAACGAAGGTCAAAATCATGAAACGAAATCGTAAGAATCGAAACAGCACTGAGAAGGCTGTCAAAGCTGTGAGAGGAATATTGCAAAAGATTTATAGACAAAACAGAAGACAAAGATGAGTTTTAGCAAAGGATTCATCTGAGAAAAGTTCAATCTTCCTGGAAATGCAAAAGTTCATTAAATTACAAAAATGCAACAAATGAAAAAAAAGAACAAAAACAACAAAAATGTGAAGTTTGAAATAAGTCGAAGAATGTATATGATGTGTTACATACATTCAGCCAATTCATCACCATCAAATGGAGCTGGAGTCTCTTCAATGAGGACGGATTCGTCATCAGCTTCTTCTACAGCAACTGCATCATCACCTGATCACATTTTCAATTTGCAATACAACAAGTCTCAGCACGTGACGTACTGGAGCGACCCCGAGGGGCGTACACGCCCGATGTGGTTCTAGCCGGTTGGCGCCCGTTACTTGTTGCGTCCAGCGATCCTGAAAACTCTATCAATGAAATAAGATACAAAATGGAATAATTCGTACCAGAAGCTCTGGTGAGCTTCTTTGAAGACGGTGTCGACAGCGATCGTCGCGGACCATGTTCAGCGTCCACATCCTCAGAATCGACTTCGGTATCATCGGTTGTTGCTGGAGCAGAGGTTGGTGCTGGGGCGGTTGTTGAGGCCGGGGTTGGGGCCGATATAGGGACCGATACGAATGGATTACGCAGGAATTCCGCCATAGATTGTGATGGAATCAGATAGTCAGACTGGTTCTGTTTCACATCAGACAGTGGCGGAGTAGCAGGCGATCCTTCGGTAGAATTCGAATCCGCAGTCTGGACTGGAACTGAGGTATTATTATACACGCCGGACTTGGAGACATTCGGTGCCAGATTCTGCACGGAGTTGCTCTGTTCGTCAGACGCTATAAAATTTGAATGAGTCGCAGCCCTACAAAGACCTTAAACGAATCTTACCGGATAGGATCTGTTCAGCCTGTTTTTGAGCTTTGGAATCTTTGCTGATTCTGGGACTGTATTCGGAGGTGGAGTTGGAGGAGGCGGATTTATACACATTTGTGGACCGAGATGGAGCCCGTACAGGTTTAGCAGTGTTAGATGATGGGCTCATAGGCGACCATTCTGTAACATATTCATCAACAGACTTCTCTTGAACTGAATCAGAAGGTTTTGGAGTAGAAATGGGCTCAGATGATGCTGCAGTGGTATTAGTAGGCTCTATCACTGCAAATTTCGGCAGCGGGAGAGGTGATGGAGTAGACGGCTGTGTTGTGGGTTCCGGAGTCCGAGGAGACGGCTGCGGTGTCGGCTTTGGAGTTGGTTGCGGCGTAGGTTTCGGAGTTGGCCGTGGGGTAGGCTTTGGAGTTGGCAGCGGAGTTGGTCGCGGCGTAGGTTTCGGAGTTGGCCGTGGGGTAGGCATCGGCGTAGGCCTTGGAGTTGGTTGCGGCGTAGCCTTTGGAGTTGGTTGCGGCGTTGGTTGCGGCGTAGACTTCGGAGATGGCTTCAGGGTTGGCCGCTGTGAAGGCATTGAAGTATGCTTAAGAGTCTTCGGAGAAGGTTGCGGACTTGGCTGTGATTTCTGAGATGAATCCGAACTCGAATCCGCATTCGAATAGTTCTTGTAGCTCTGCGCTGCAGAATCACCAATTGAAGCCTCTTTATCGGAGTGTTCAGAAGCCGAGGCAGGCTGAGAGGTAGGCGGTATAACATAGGGAGGTGATGTCGACGGCCCTGAAGTGTTTGACGTCGCGTATGGCAATGAAGACGTCAAAGGAGGGGACGCCTTCCTGGATTTGGCCTTATTGGCGGCCTTCTTCGGTCGTGAGACAGGTTTCCAGGTTGGTTTTGTTGCAGAAGTTGGAGCTGGTGTCGGCATAGGCGATGGTGTTGCCGACCACGGACTTAACCTCGATCTAGACTCAGAAGATTGCTCATGTGGCGCACTCTCCGAATTCTCTCTTGAAGATGACGACGATTTCTTTTCAGAAGATCCTTCGGACGATTTCCCTTCAGAAGATACCTCCGGCGATTTCTGTTGTGACCTTTCTGATGATTTATGTTCGGAGGACTCCATAGAAGACTTCTGCTTGGAAGATGATTCCGGAGATTTGTGTTTCAATGGAGATTTAGCGGGAGATTTCGGCGAAGGAGGTTTCGTTGGCTTCAACATCTTGCCTGGTCCAAGAGGTAATGCCGGAGCCATTGCTGGGATTGTGACTGGTACGACCGGGGGGGACACGGCTGGTTCTGCGATCTGATGGAGTCGCTGTAGAGGGTCTGCTGGTTGTCGTGGTGCAGCCCCAGATAATGGCATATAAGGTGGTGGCATTATAGTCATTAGAGGTACTGGTGGAGGTAATGTGATCGGACGAACTGGCATTGACATACTGGGAGTCAGAGGGACATTTCCTGCCTGTAGAACTGTTTTAATAAACTGGAATAAAACATCAATAGAAACAAAGTCAATGATTATAAAGTTTGGAAAAAATGCATAAAAAGTCTTAATGCGAGAAGCCGTCCAAAGAAAAGTGAAAAACCCCGAAGCTGCCAGAAAATAGATTTAAACTGGTTATGCTGTAAAAAAGTTTAAACTTTTTCGATTTGAGAGAAGTGCAAAACGGAGAAATCAACTGCGAGAGCTTACAGCGGACGGAGCTGCAGGGCCTGTTGGGGTGGGATTCGATCTTTGATCCGGAACAGGTCCAGCAAGTTTCGGCGTTTCGGGCTGCTTGCGATCCGTGTTGGGTTGCTTGGGCTTAATGGGAGATGATGCCGAAGGACTGGTAGGAGTACCGACCTTTATTGATCGTCGTGGATTTGGTGACGGATTGGTCGGGCCTGCAGATTTGGTCGCAGGTGATGGCTGTCCAGATTTAGATGGGATTATGGGCTCTGAGTCCGTCTTATCATCCGGTGATGGAGAATCACTGGATTTGGGCCGAACATCAGGTCCGTTCAGAGACGGCGAAGTATCAGATTTCGAAGCAATTGTCGACAGCGGATCTCCAGGTGATTTCGGAGTTCGAGGCGTATCATTGGACTTCGTAGGAGATGGGACAGAAATCGGCCTTTTAGAATTCGGGGTCGAGTTTGGCGAATTTGAAGTCGGTGTCGGGCTGCTTGATTTTGGGGCTGGATTGATAGGAAAGGCAGGAGGGCCGCTTCTCGGATTGGCAGCGGGAGATGGGGCTCCGGACCTGGGTGATCGAGCCGCTGGCGGCGAACTTGGTTTTGGTGAAAGCGACGCTTTCGGAGCTGGAGTGGAATCGACGGGAGTCGGCGCATTGCCGTTATCCGAAGCTGGGGTCGTGGGGTCCTTCTTGGGGCCTCTCGGATCCATATTACTCGCTTTCACAGGGGCCTTTGGATTCAAGTTAGGAGCCTTCGGATCCTCAGTAGGCGCCTTCGAATCCTTATTAGGAGCTTTCGGATCCATATTTGGATCCCTATTCGGATCCCTATTAGGAGCCTTCGAATCCTTATTAGGGACTTTCGGATCCTTTGTTGGAGCCTTTGGATCCTTATTAGGGGCTTTTGGATCCAGATTAGGAGCCTTTGGATCCTTATTAGGGGCTTTCGGATCCATATCAGAGGCTTTTGGATTCATATTAGGGGCTTTTGGATCCATATTAGGAGCCTTGGGATCCATATTAGGAGCTCTCGGATTCATATCCGGAGATTTGGGATCCATTGCTGGTGCAGTAAAATTGGGCGGACATGGTGTTAATGATATCGCGCGATGCATATCAGTATGACCCATAGTAAATGGATTGGAATCCAACAGATGTCCAGGAATACTGACCTCATGGTCCTCATACGAATCCATCATATGATGTTTCGTATCAATCGATTCGATAGTTAACCAGGATTGGGCGGTGCCACATACCACCAATAACGTTACCAGATATAGGTGCGACCTGTACGACCGCATCTTGGTTCGGGGGTGTGATAGAATACTTTAGATCAGGGACGGACGACGCCCCCTGTAATAATAACAATGATATTATATAGGATAGACAATATAGATAACGAAACTGAACCATGTCGACTGTCACGTGGATGAGTCAACGGTCATTGACTGTAACGTTATTCATGACTCATCCGACCATCACTATTGGTAGGTAAAGTGAGACTGTGATGATCTTTGTTATTTGGTGTCGCAAGGTTTCCAAATAGACATGTGCTGTATTCTCCACTCCACCCTGTTTGCATCTTTATGGTGCCCGATCCTATTTTTTTAACAAATCGGATATTTTTCGAAGATTTTTCAGCCTATGCCGTCAACCCGCATCAAGTCATTTTTTGAGATTAGTCTTCATCAAAGAATAAATTGTCTAAAAATCCGCCTTTGCATATTGTTGGAATTGCCAGTAAAATGGTTTACTGAATGTCTTAACATATTCCATATGTCAGTTTTAGATGATTCTATTTGTCTGGTCATAACCCTAACCCCAACCTATTGCAGAAATATTTTACAGAGGCTGCCTTATGGCAGCAAAGACCGAAATTTCATTTTGGTAACAAACTTCAATTTCTGAGAACAACTTCATTTTGAAAGGAGCAAATTAACAAAGATCACATTGTATCGGTTTATAGCATGTTATAAAGTTATAATCGCTGAATAGGTGCATGTTTATCTATGTATTAGCTCTGTTCTAGTGAATCTTCCACTGAGTCGCTACCTAATCGTTGGCTATTTGTAACTATCGATCCTGTTATTTGTGCTTAGGATTTTCAACACTTACGGAATACAATCGTTGATAGAAGTGGCGACAGCTGCCAACTTCTGCATAAAATTATACTGAGTGAGGTCAGTCGCAGTTTAGAGATGCGTGAGCGCGGGCGCCGGTGCGAAGGCGAAATTTTGGGCGAGGTGCATTCGGGTGCGTGTGGATTTTGGGAAACGCAGTTCAAACATCGGGCGGATTTGGGGATCGACGAAATGGTGGCGTTGCGGGACTTCCAAGCTCCCATCGGTTTTCTGAGACATTCAACCAACTCAACTTGAGAAAGTATGTAACCTCCTTGATAAAATGTAATCGAAATTGTAAAATTCTACGTTTATTTCCCATGGGCTGATCAAATTTTAAATTGATTTATAACTTGTTTTGAGCCATCGTGGTTTAGTGGGCTGGATGTTATAATGTTAACGGATGTTGATTACATTTATAATGGGTTGAATGTATCTATTGTTGCATTATGGATGTAGAGTTTATTTAATTCCCAGAATTTTAGGTCATGTGATTGCATTTTTCGTAAATTTCTTGTTTTCTAATAAACCCATTTTTTAATTTCAACCATTTATATGTTAGGAATGTGGTAGACATGAAATTCAGCTCTACGTATTGATTGAGCTATGCCACCTTAAACTGCTATGAAGTGACCGACCGACTATATCTCTGGCAATTGCAACTATACGGCCATGATCCATATTGAAAATGTCGTCGGAGGTTTAGGGGGCAATCGGCGCTCCAGTATGAGATTGCGCATCTGTTGTTCATTCGTGACATCACCTAACACTTGCCAATATTGTTACAAGTTACAATTTGCACTAATACAGTACTTTTCAGTTGACAGAACATTCAAATACAAAGACGCTGTTTGGAGACTTTTATGGATTTTAAAAGAATCGTGAAAGGCATTCCAGTAGTGTAGTTTGTCAGAAGGCAACACTCGATGGGAAAACAGGCAGGAACTTTGCATGTTTTAATGCAAATTGAGGGCGCTGTTTGGAGAATTGTTATATAGAAGGAGAAACCGTAAAATTCCATATTATGTTACAGTATATTATAGAAGGACAGACTGATTGGCATCACCTCGAATAAATAAGCCTAGAAACAGCAATCGCAATCGAATGGACATAGGGAAGTACCACCACCCTCTCCGATTCTTAACTCTTCAGCTGTATAGAGGCGCAATCCGTCGATGGTCCGGTACGTCTGTTGAGCGGCCGCCCCTTGCCGGCTCAGGCCCAGGTCGTCGTCCATCGGAGCCGCTTGCCTGGCCTACAGCACGTCAAATGAGCGGTGTTCACAGACAGGTATCATAACGGAAACGTAAAAGACTGTCAAGCAATGTAAGCTCGGCGTACCCAGATCACGGGACCGTCGCTCTCCTTCTTCTTCGCAGCGGCGACCTGCGCCTTCGCCGTCTTAATATTCTGGAAAATGTCATCGATATCGGCCGTACTGGCCCGCGACTGGGACTGGGTGCTGGGCGGCGCGGCCTTCTTCGTGTTGCCTTTGGCGGACGTGACCGTGGTCTTCTTTGTGATCGACGGCCGCGGGCTCGAAGACGTCGCCTTGAGCGCCATCTCCTTCGCGTTCGTTCGGAGTCGAGCGAGGCCGGCCGTCTGACCGACTGGCGCAGTTTCTTGCGAAACCCTAGACCCTAGACCCATATGGACTTGGAGCTGACCTGCATCACGCTCCCGCCCAGATATAACGACCCCGGCAGCGCCGATCTCATCGTCCAAGTGAATGACTGCACGTTTCATCTTCACCGTCACGTGATGGCGGCGTTCTGTAACGATATCCCACAGGGACAACTCCGATTCAACGTTACTCCCAGTGTCAATCCCGTACACGGCTTCGACCTATTCTGTCAGACTGTGTACGGTATGACGCAGCTGAATCGACTCAACACCGATCAGCTGTTTGCGCTGGTTTTCATTGCCGATGCGTTACAGTCCCGGGCCGTACTGGCTATTTGCGATGCGGCTCTGTACGAAGTCGGATTCCGATCGAAGACGTGGATTAGCAGCCTGCAATTCGCTCGCAGATATAACCTGCAGAAAACATTACAAATGATCGTTCAGGTTGGTGATTACGTTGGAATGAAATATTATATGATGATTTCATACTTTCTGCTCTTGGATGATCTCATCAACAACAATGGCTTTTTCAAGATTGTGAAGTTTCACCTCTCACTATCAATGTTATAGGAGAATCTTGACGAGTTGATCTCTATACAACCGTTACTACTCGATGACCTGCCTGTTCATCAATTTCACCATCTTTTGTCCACAATTCGTTCGCCATTCTTACCTAAAGTTCGTCTCATACTGAACTACTGCAGTCAACAGCAGGTTCCATTGCACGAGTGCAGAAATATCACAATTAAAGGTGACCTTCTCATCGCTGCTTTCGACACCCTCATCATGACTGTTGACGGCGACGAGGCCGATAAACAAGCAATAACCATCGGTCTGGAAGTTGCCAATAGAATAGTTCTGATTGGTGATGATGAGCGAATGCGAGGACCATGTCTCCTATATCGTATTATAGCTGAACGTGCCCTCAAACTGTCTTGACACGATCGGAAGAACTTCCGGACGGTTTAGCCTGATTTCATCAATATGATTTCGAAGTATGGAAGTACAGTTAATAAACGTTATATTATATAGAGATAGATACATAGATACATCGTCAATCAGATTCGATATAGATCAAGAACCCAGATTGAACGTAATAATCACTGAATTAAGCACATGGCGGATTTGGGACGGATCCATGTTGATAACCGTTCCATCATCCCTATTGAAGGCAATCCCGATTTGATATCGTCTTCACAACCATGGGAGGGACGCTCCAGAATCGTCATATCCACTTTCGTACCTACATAACAAGCAATCACCGTGATATTTCAAGAAGAGATTTACAAAGAAAAGAAGTGACTGTTAGATCAGAAACATTTGCAAAAGATTGGGAAATACCTTCACTTTGTTGTGCAGAATCTATAGAAGGCACCTCACATTCTATAGATAAACTGGATGATAACATAGGCGTTACTATTCGCCTTCTCTTAGATATTCGGTGCGTCTCGCTATCACTGGACAGCAGCATATCAGCTTCAGCAGCTGGCGATGAGGCAGTCTCTTGATCGTCAGAATGATCGCCACCCTCATCGCAGTCTGAATGAGCCGGTATCGCTGTTCGATTACGTCGATAGTAGACCATGACGGAGCGATTCGTATACAGACGCCGATCGCCAAATCGCTGCCTCATGAGGTTGGCGATCGCCACCCAATCATTGCCATAAATTGATACTAACGAGATCAGGTGCAACTTCTCGTCGTTCGACCAGACATGGCAGCGGCGGCTCGGTCGAAGCGCGGCCCCTTCGGACACCGAAATCGTTTCGGGCCGCGCCAGGCCAGTAGCGGGCGTACTGGTCGTCAGCTGCTGCTGCTGCCTCGACCGCTCTTCGATTAGATCCGACAGCGAACGCGGTCCAGTGCGGCTTTGCATCGGGGGGCTGGTGGTGGTCGTGGTGGCGCCATCGGATTCGCCCGTGGACGTACTGCCCCCCCGGGGTGACTGCACGGGTTGCTGATCGTCCCGGAAGCGTTGGACGATGTCGTAGGCCAGACGCAGGGAGGCGTCGCGCAGCGCGACGTCGTACTGGCCCGCGCCAGGTTCTGGTGAGAGGCCGAACGTCATGGAGATGTTAGTTGCAACGAAGGTGGTGGTGGACCCGTTCATGGGCGGGTATGACCGGCAGTCCTGAGAAGGGATCTCCGGGTCAGTCACGGCATCCGGACGGACGGGTCCGTAGTGATGATGGGAAATAGGGTTTTGAACATGAAAGGAAACGGGAAAAATGCGCGATCAAATCGTCGAACAAAACCTCCGGAATATCAGTCAAATACGACCTGATATTCCGGAAGAACATCACAGCAGAATATTGACGAAACCGTAACAACATTGAAGAGATCGATGAGGTGATTTTGTAAATCAGAGCTAAACCTCCAACTGATTTGCAAACGAATAATGTCACATGACAATGCTTTTCTTTTCATATAGCATTATGTTTTTGAGACAAAGTAGTCAAACAGCGACCACGGCTTTGATAGAATACGACGAATGTGAAAAACAGCAATAGTGGGAATTTACAGCATTATTGGAAAACTTTGTAAATTTCAATATACAATTCAAAAATATTCGGATAACAGCCGTATAAATTCAGGTCCAGAGAAAGAAAAGAAACAGAAACCAGGAAATAGAGAGATGTTACCTCTATATCAGCTGGTATACTGATATCATACTGGATGGGAATACTGGACCAGCCATATTCGTCACTGTTGCATTGAAACTGATCGATAGCGATATCGGCTAGCGACTCTAACGGGTTCGGCACCAAAGATTGCAGCGTTTGACCCTCAGCGGAATCGACCTTCCCCTTCACGGAACGACGCTTGGCGCTGCTTAGCAACGAGCTTAAAGCGGTCGTTTTATGAAGCACACCAAGCTCTGAAAGCTGGCGAAATTCCGAACTCAGAAGCAGCTGTCGATCTGGCCGAACCGAGCCGGACTTGCGCTCCATACCAAGCTGGATCTGGTTCCAGTGGTTGTGGGGGCCGTACCCGCCCACGGGTTCATTGAGGTCAGCGATCTCGGCTGGCGCGGAAGTCGGATGTCCCATGACAGCCGCCATACAGAGAGTTGTATGGTCTAGATTAGGGTTTGATAAGGTTAAGAGTGGGCGCTGCCCCCGGCTGGTATGGCATGTTACTGGTACAGTGGGGCGCGGCCTCCTGGAGTGACCCTCCAGAGTCCGCGTAGAGTGGATCCGCTGCCCACTCATTGACCCAAAAGTGACAGCGGGGGTTGCGCGCAAACCCTATTCGCAGTGCTCGAATCGCATCCACTCATTCTAGTGAACAGGTTGCACTCATTGAAACATCGATTTATAGCGAGACATTCACATACGACGTAATTGATGGGATACTCTCTGAAGTCGCTTGGTCACGACATTTGTGGACGGCCAAATCCTGCTGCATTAAGCACGAATCATATTGTGATCAAAACAACATTATATTTGTCTCAAAGCTCACAAACGTCATTTGCTAGTACTATCAATTGGTGAAGAGATATATCTTTGCAGTTTTAAATGGATATTGTCGTGTAGATCTTCGATCGGGCTCGGGTACGACCCGAAAAACCCGGGTCGGGTTAATATTGGGTCGGTTCGGGTAGAGGGCAGGTACCCGATCCGACTACCCGACAGTACCCGGCCCATATGAGAGCTGAATAAACGGCACCCGTTGTTCTCCCATTATTCTATCTCGTCAATATAGCATCATTTCAATTGTCATGGACATGACAACCCGAAAGCGAAAAACCCCGATTTTGTTATGTTTGTCGACTTCATCCATTCCATTGAGGCTTTAATCACAGCGGAAGAGGCCAATCGGCGTGGCCTTTGCGCAACTTAATTTTAAAGCTGTGAAGATTCTTCAGTTGATGGTTTAGATTATAGAATCTCCTCTGCATCATGATGGGATTATCGCAGTACTGGATCAGACTATCGGTCAAATTTTCGATGGTTTTGCCTGAATGTTCCAGGGGACCTAGGAGCCGAGTGTGTCCAGCAGAAATCTTGATCACAATCGCTCAGTCTTGATACTGCCAACGCCGTGACATGTTCTCCCGTGAAAGCAGAAAACAAACAAGTCAGATTTTGATCTCATTCGTCGACTTCGTCTGGCAAATCGAAAGTCTTCAAAACGGATTGGGTCGAATCCGAAAACGATTGCAGGCTGCATAACGAAGCATTTTAGGCACAGCCGGATCAGTTCCTGTCCACCATATCCGGTCGAATTGGATTCGATTGCACAGCTTGTCCGCGATTTCGGTGGGTTGGGCGGCCTCAGTGCCCGCCTGGACCAAGGCCCAGATTATCCTTGTTGTCAAGTTCATAGATATTTCAGCTCTTGAAGTGATCTAGATATTCCCCTGGCTGTTTAAAGGCGCATCTATTTCGACCTGAAAGGAGCTGCTTCAATCAGGGATTCAGTTGAGTTGAAATTTATCGAAAATGTTTTATTCGATATCGCATCCTTGGGGTTGGAGATCGTCATTTATGCCAAGAATCTTATTCATGGAGTCATCAGTTCATGCGGATCGTGGTTCTGTTAAACGGATCATACCGATGGTAGCACCATAGACTCGCATCACAATATGTTCCGATATAATCGAGACTTTGATATGCGGAAGTGGATGAGGATTCTCGCAATACTCCGTGGCTTATTGCACGTCATGGGTATCGAGGATTCAGTACCACGCTCATTTTAGACCGATGATGCAGATCCTGGACCTTCGATCAAGAGCGCAGGTTAAGGAAAACTGCCGATGCATTCGCTACTACAGAGAGCATTGCTAAGGAAGCTGTCACAGCCTTTCAAGTGGACGCGAAGTCGCCGCCTCTCTTGGGTCTGTCCGTTAGGAGCAAGAACACCAATTTGGCGATCTGATACAAGAAAGTGGTAGCCGGCGATTCTGGGGAACGGGTGTTATGATGATGGATAGTCAGGAACCCTTAATACCTTCTATCAAGATAACCAGGCTGCAACTGCCGATTATCGTTTAGACATCACAACGACAAAACATATTGACATTAGACACCATTTCGTTCGAGAACGAATCGCAATCGACGACATTACGATTATTAGCTGCGCGGCCGAAAACCGGATTGCAGACATGATGACAAAAGCGCTGGGCACGAATATCATCATTCGTTTACGCCTCGTGAGTGATGCTTATTATGATCCACGTGTACAAAAGGAATAAACCGCTCGCCCGATACTAGTTACGACTCCTCTCGTACGAAGGTCTATACGATGGCCAGAACACGACAGACTGCTCTAAAGATGAATGGCTTTCGCCCGTTACGCACGAACTTTGGTTGATGGAGTTCACTCAAGCAGCCGGTCCTGTACACCTACGTTTTCACATTTGAAGAATTTTCTCACTGGAGAGAGACAGCAAATTCATGGTGATCAGATCCAATTTTAATGTAATAAACATTTAAATGTCACTGATGATATTCTAAACCAGTTCAAATATGATACATCTCACAGACAAGTTGAGAAGATTCAACCTCTACTACTCTCCTGAGTCCTACTAATAGGGCCGTACGGGATAGAGACGAACATAAATGGGTGTAGAAATGAACGGCTTCGAAATTGGAAGTAGAAGCACTGATAGATATTATGGCCAGATGCCTGAGTACTACTAGCCTTGCGTTTCGGATAGAGCGCCGCCTGTTGACCAAACAACGAACTAGAAGAATTCAATCCATCCATTCACCTCTACTAGTATTGAGTATTTGCATAAATGGAGAGGGTTTTCTGATCTTCGAAATTCTTGGTGTCCAGGTGATAACATTACCGTGTGAATTTTGTTGATGTAACTTTCACATCTCTACATTCAGTAGCATAGCAAATTTCTCTTAACGTTCTTCAAAATCACCCTTTTGCATCCATTCTAAATCACCGCATCTTTTCCAAAAGTGCGTGCACTTTTCTAAAACCCGGTTTCATCTACAGGTTTCAGGGGGCGGTTTTACTGGTGCTTTAAAATAATAGTTGTTGCTTCATATTCTACTGTTATCACAAATTTCGCACTTTTCCAGTCTAAATTTGTTTTGGAGGTAGTGTGAGGCGATTTTGCGTGGCCAAACACCTGATTCTGGACGTGCTCTGAATGATTGGTGCAGGATGTTTAGTGACGATTAATCTATAATTGTATTACGACGAGTATATAATACAGGATTCTTAAAATATCCCACACACTGTTGTGTTTATATAAAAGTGCGTGATCGCTCAGTGGTTGCGCCAAAGTTGCGCACAACAAAAACTGCTACCCGAGAAAGACTCGGCTCAGCACTCTGCGAGTCGAATTACTATGGTCGGCCCAGCGACTGTCTTCCTGATACTGAACCTATCTGAGTGCTTACATTCACTTCCGAGCCTAGTATTGCTACAGACGATCTGGATGTGACTTCTGATTGTCTCTCTCCTCTCGACCTTCACGTTACAGACACCAGAGTAAGATTGCTCTGTCACAATGAAGTCACATCACTTTAACATTCATTATAGGAACAGATTATCTATGATTCATATTCTATCCAAACCTCTGATTTCGATCTGGATGTAGATTTTGATGTATCAGTAATTATATAACTGTGATGATGGTAGGAAATTGATGTATTATTCAGATATTCAATGAGCATGAAATTTGTGAAATGCTGGACACCCGACCTGATATTGGAATGTTATCAACGCCAATATCTTTATTACATCATACAGAGAGTGTTCCGGATTTTCCTCCTATTCAGGAAATTATCAATGTAATGTTTCTGTATACATGTCTCATGTTTTAGAGATCGCTGAAATAATCATAATCAGAATGGTGGGCATAGTCAGGTTACAGACTATCTTGAAAGTACTCCCGTCTTCCATGATACAAAGCCCGGAGTACGATTTCTGTGCCAGAAAGAAATCACCTCTCTTTTAACATGCATTATAGGAACCCATTCACGATAATTCATATTCCATCCAAGACAAATCGGATGTTCCCTATTTCAACAACCTCTTCGATCCCTCATTTGATTTTAATCTGGATGTAGATTTTAATGTATGAAATGATTATATAACTGCGATAATATGAAGTTGATGTATTATTCAGATATTCACTGAGAATGAAATTCATGAAATGTTGGACACCCGACCTGTTATTGGAACTGTATCAACATCAACATCTTTATTACATCATACAGATAATGTTCCGGCTCTACATCCTATTCAGGAAACTAGCAATGTAATGTTTCCTGATCAAGTCTCATGTCTTAAACATCTCTGAGGTTTTCATAATCAGAATGATGAACCAGTTGAAACTATCTCCCGGAAACGTCCTCGTACTGACGAGACATCATTTCCAACCGACCTTCTGTCTACCTTCAATCATGATGTGACTGATATCAATGATTATAACAGTCTCTACAAGTTTCTGGTGAATTTTCTTGACGTTTTGTTCCTGTGTATATTGACTGTAGATTAGATTAAAGAGCCGAATGATGAAGAACTTCATTCCTTGTCTTTAAAGTCCGATGGTTATGCAGGTCAATGCTCTATGAACAGCTGTCTATCAGTTATCAATGTGAACGGAAATGATCTGGATGTGAGCGAAACCAGACGAATCTGTTTTGCTCGGAGCTCATTGCAAAAACTGATTCTGATTGCGAATCTGTATCGGAAAGTGATCTGGGGCTTCCTGGAATATGAATGGACTTGGAGCAATGCTGATGCTAGAATACGAAGTTGGCTGTATACCGTGTGTCGTCCTGTATTACGATGTGTTATGCATTGCTGTCAGAAAGATCTCCGCATGTTTCAGACTGTCTGGGGGAATCCCTTCAATCATCGGAATCTCCGAAAAGAATGTTCCGGAGATAAATGCCCATCTAAACTGTTAATTGCCGATCAGTCGATGAATCAGGTCCGAGATCGCTCCTTCATCTCTATTGACCCTCTAGCTCTACAGAATGACAGCAATTTTTCCGTAAAACGGATGAAATTCAGTTCATCACTGACGGATTTCGTTCTGCCAATGTTTGGCATGCTCTCTGAATTTCTGAAATTGTTTGATTTTAGTTTGGAGAAGATCACAGACTACACTACTCTGTGTGCTTTTCTGGTGAGATTTATTCATATTAAATGAGGAATCTCCCACTGAATCTGTAATACAGAAAAAGCAGCCTGATGATGACGAGTACGCGTTTCTTACTGATACAACCAGGTTGTTCCCATCAAATGGCAACAGATATGTTGCAAAAGCCCGCATTATTATCAATCCTCTCAATGATCAGCTCATATTGACCGAAACCTCGGAAATTTCAACTTCGAAGACCACGTTAGAGAAGTTGATATTGGTGGCCAGTTTATGTCTGAAATTAGGTCGGGCCAAGATTACCGATCGGAAATTGAACATGAAACGTGAAGGCTGTGAACATTGGCTGCGGCATACATGTTACCCAGTACTTTCATGTGTTAGAATATGCTGTCAGAATGATCTTCGGATCTTTCAATCTCGATGGGGAAATCCGTTTCCGCATTGTCGTTTTTGGATTAATTGTTCTAGACACAAAGGCAAGACGAAACAGTGCGGATTTGAGACTCCCAAATCACAATCAGTCGGTAACACAACGGGCGCTTTGTCTGAATTTCTGAAATCGTTTGATTTTGGTGTGGAGAATGTCACAGACTACACTACTCGGTGTGCTTTTCTGGTGAGATTTATTCATATTCAATGGGGAATATCACACTGAATCTGTAATACAGAAAAAGCTGCCTGATAATGACGAGTACGAGTTTCTTACTGATACAAACATATTGTTCCCATCAAACGGCAGAACTCATGTTGCAAGAGCCCCGATTATTATCAAAGTTCTCGATGATCAGCTCATATTGACCGAAATCTCGGAAATCCCAAGTTCGAAGACCACGTTACAGAAGTTGATATTGATGGCCAGTTTATGTCTAAAATTAGGTCGGGCCAAGATTACCGACCCGACGTTGAACATGAAACGTGAACGCTGTGATAATTGGTTGCGGCATGCATGTTATCCAGTACTATCATGCATTTCAATATGCTGTCAGAATGATCTTCGGACTTTCCAATCTCGATGGGGAAATCCGTTTTCGCATTCTTGTTTTCAAAGGCTTTGTTCCAGGCACAATTGCAAGAGGCAACAGTGCGGATTTGAGACTTTCATTGTCAGTAACAATGAGAAATATTCCATCAAATCGCAACTAGTTCGTGATAGAGGAGATCTTGGTCATTGTCTATTGAGATATTCTATGAAAGGATTTGAGACGGTATTACTGTGTTCAAGTTTATTTGTATTTTCTGAATATATCACAGAAGCTCATATTGGAGTGTATTCAGCGAATGAATGATGAACTGAAGAAGCGAATGTTGAATTCATCAGATGATCTGAGTGAATATCTCCGACATTCTGTAAATCCAATATTATACTGTCTTGAACATCATTGTAATAATGATGTGGAGTATTTCTCTCATATATTTGGACATTTTATTGATCATTATCAATTTCAAAAGAATTACTGTCCTGGACCTACTGGACAATGTCCTGCTCTATCTGCGGTTAATGCTGATAAGACTATTTAATCAGTGAAAGAATGTCAAATTTGGCTCAGCTCTACAAGTGTCTCAAACTCCATATTGTTCTCAGTTTTTTGACAGAGAATGATCCATGAAAATCAATGAGCAGACAATATTACAATTCTAAACGAATCCTTTTAAGTCTGCCAACGGCTGCACTCATTAAGTTGCACACAATTTCATTGCTGCACACTATTCTGCAGCTAATAGCCATAGTTTGTTGAGGAATCAGGCTGCTTCAAATGAGCCCAATGATGATCAGCAGTGAGTCTCTGGCGATTAAGGCGTTTGATGATATTATCACTCAATGATGATTCATCAAAAGCTACATAAGATGATGTCAGGAGATCTGCAGAGCAAACAAATCTACGGACAGTGATTCTGGCTATCGAGCACACCGGAGCGATCAGTTATTCACTCAAGTTAAGAGCCCAGGCCCGCTAACGTGAGCCGTCCCGAAACTGAATACAAACTGGTCACGATTCTCCTTCGCCTTCCAGGCGTTTCTGCGAGGAGTTCATATGGCGGATCTCTTAGAAGACCTAAAGGTGCCGATGTCTGCTACTAAATGTTTATTTATGTGGCGGAATGGGGCCAGTTGGACTACCCGTGCGACACCAAGACGCATTGAAGAACGCTCATCAGACCGTGAGCAGCCAGAACGTCAAAAACTCACAAACTGATGAAATCACTAATCGGAAGGCCACGATTTTGAGTGTTTTATTTTAGAATACGATTGCTGGCAATAGGACGCATGACGCTCCAAGAACGAGACACCCTTATTGGGTGGCTGTCGAACCGCCTGAATCTGCAAAAGAGGCTACGCCACCTTGTCGCGTTCGCCTGTCGCCATCACGAACTACATGTTTGAGCTGACAGGAAGAGCAGAAGTCACGGACATGGGCTTCATTTACAGAGGCACCGGTACTACCCGACTACCGGCTCTCGGGTAGTGTATCAGTCGACTACCGACACTACCGGCCATACAGGGAAACTGCCATCGAACTTTGCCCTCTTTCATATTTCATTAAGGGCTCGCTTGGCACACCCATCACCGGAATTCCGTAGGTGCTACTCAAGGCACCATTGCGTCGAGGCAATCAGGGAGATCAAGTCTTGCATGACGACCATCATCTTGTGCTGTATGGAAGCTCCAGCTGTAGTCGCCCAACCTGTCGGAACGTCACCAATTCGGCATTGAATTCTTCGCTTTCTCCCATTGCGTCTCAAACGATGCACAAATAGACAAAGTCGATTAGTACTTTAGTCTTCACTGGGAATGACCTCAAATTGATCCAACTGGAAGGTTCACTCTCAAAATCTCAGTAAAGTTGCCAAAGAAATTCTTTGCTCTCAGATTCGTCGGTCTCAATTGAACGGATTTCGATCTGCGGTCAGAATGTGCCCTACTATTTTGACCCTTTTCAGTCTTATCGATTTGGTAGCCTGTACAGCCTGGTACCGATCGGAGCTCTATAATTACTACAGCGCAGTTAGCGATTCAGGACCTGCCCCGCAGATGCTGTTGAATACTGATTTGCAGAGGCAGGATAGAGAATCACAGACAATGTTGATGCTCTGATTGATTGGTCGAAATCGTTTGTAAAGGATAGAGATCCCATACTGAAGGGCAATGATCTCTGTCCTATAACTCGACGAGTCCCCAACTTTCCAAAGCGCCGTTCTACGTCTGGGGCGATCACTATAGAAACGCCCTTCTCGAAATTGATCTGCTACACGTCATGCTTGGCGTCTTAACGTTGCCTTTCCGCATCACGTTTCTTTGAAATCGCATGTTCGACCTCCTTGTGTAAGGCTTCCATAGATTGTATCAGCGAACTCATAATTGCTGTCATTTTCTCAGGGTCCATTCTCGTCTCCGAAACCTGACGCTTTTTCTGTTAAAGGTTACGTGCACATGGCTATTTGTCTCAAGCATCCCGGACACAATGGCCTGTGAATGTCCTCCCAGACGTCGGCCAGTCGTGTGATTCAACAAGTACTGAATTAGGGGGGTGATATCTGGCCAGTCACTTGCCTGTAAACGGAGTTCAGACAGCAGTGTTCGTGCTAAGAAAAGAACGCCACGATAAGCCCTCTCTACAGTCACGACCCGTTAGCACAAGGCCTGATGTATGAACGCCGGCTTATCACCTTGCAGGTTCTCAGGATGTCTACTTCAGATATCACAACTGGCAGTAATTCACCCATCTATGAGAGCAGAATTCATGCACGGCCCATTCCGTAGGATTTTGGAGAATCATGAGAAGGTAGAACAAGCACCCGTCCAGTCCAACAAGGGACTCGAACCCTGTATCCTTTCCTTTTATTCAAATGAGATACACTCAATGAGACCGCAGCACTCCTTCAAATTATCGAATTTAGTTTCAGAGTCACCATCAATAAATGATGGATATCAAATCGGCCTGAAGGGTCTTGTAGACTTTCCAGTGCAGGATCTCAAATCGAACTGAATCCTCCAAAGCCTTAAGCCTAACTGATCCCCTCCAATTCGAAATTAGTGAATATATATAAAAATAACTATTAGGCCACAATGACAGGAGCTAAGCCTGTGCTTGCCCTCTTTTTCAGCAAGATTTGGCTCCATGCAGAGAACCGAGTTTCAACAACGTGAAGCAAACATCCCTCTTCCGATCCATTGAAACATGGAAATTTTTCGACCCGACTAACACCAATAGTTCTGTAGAAATCAGTCACCTTGGTTTGTTTATTGAAGAAATATTTGCTTGAGCTCGAACAAAACAGCTCTCGTTGATATCATATAAAATGGGAGCTTCCATAGCAAATTAGTGATTCCTGTAAAGGAAGTTGGCATGCTGGCGAGATTCAGATGTTTACTAAGGGCCGTATAGCTCGGTATACACAGTAGTATATGAAGGCCTGCTGTGAAGTGGCTTTGCTGACGAGATGTTTATACCAAGCGTTTGGGAATCCAGCTGTAAGACGTTGACATTGTTTCTACAGTCATAACCACCAAAATACAACTTCAATATATCAGAAATGATCAGAAGGCTTTATTTCGGCTCTTCTACAGATTGCTTGAAGCTAGATTGCGCTTGTACAGCTTCAAAGCTTCGCATGATTCGTCTTTAGTTCGAAATCCTTTGCAGCTGGACCCAGGTACGCCACAGGTCAGAGCATAGCATTGCGCCCACGTCGAACAGACCGCTGATCGCTCACCATCCAGAACGACATAAAATTGTTTATACTTATTCGGCTATCATTAACAGTAACACGGCCTACCTTGGGCTTGGAGCGTCCCATGGAGCTATAATGGAAATATGGATGGAATCTCCCAACCAGATGATGTCACCAATACAGAGAACCTATTGATGACGCTGTCAGCTGGTGATTGCCATAATCTAACAACATTACCCTGAAGCAAAAGCCTCGTCAACGGTTGTATGGTCGGGTTGTATCTCGCAAAGGGATACCGACATTTTTTGATGTTACACTGGGGAAAGGGTTTCTGTCGGTCGACGGAATCGCAGCCTTCCATTCGTCGAAAAAACAGAATACTGAGAATAGTGCGTACCCGTCGGAATCTCCTCTTGGTGAGTATCTTGCCAGTTCCGCAATAAGAGGAGAGATTCCGATAGCTGTCACCCCGTAAGCCTCAAGACAATTCACTGCGTATTGAGATAGATCCATAAAAACGCCGTTTATCAGCTATTTGTGCAGGCTGCGCTGCCAACTGCGAGTGGCAGAATTTACGTGACGCTTTCTTATTGCAGGGGGTCGTGTGACGTCTTTCTGACCCTCACGTATTATTGATGTCCCTGCTTGTAATGTCTGGAACGTCTATGGCGCCTATGATTATAGTCCAAAATTGGAGGATGATACGAGCAGCCTTGGGATTGTGGTAGAGGAGACACATGAAGCTGATGATGTCACTGTTCCTCTACTGGACCATAATCGAACTCACGTAAATGATGTCAACCGATTACTTTCAACAAGCTGAAAACTTCTTCAATTGCCATAGGATGGAACCCGATTGTCTGTGACGCCAAAGCGTCGGAGCTTCCCTCGATTGTTCTAAATCAAGCTTCGTAACGTAACTTCGTCTCGTGATGCATTAACTGATTAACACATCGCCTTAACCTTGAGAATTGACAATAAGCGATTCCTTTTGAACAATCGATTCGTCAGGTAAGAGCTGTCTCTGGTGAGAATCACGACATCCTTAATTGTGTAATCCAGGTTCAGCTCGCTCTTCGGACATTTTGTTCTTTAACCTGCTGATGCAACTGAATCTACGATCGAAAATAATTTTCATGACCTCATGTTCTTTGCTTTCGATCTTTTGGTGAAACGATCAGCTCGTATGGTGCTGGAGGGTCTTTTTGCTCATAACAATGGAATCACAGATAGACGCTATGACGATGGTTCGGGCTTCTCCACATCGATAGTATTGAGCCTAGACGAGATCCCGACTACTACGCACAATTTTGTCCGTTGACGGATGAAAGGCTGCGCATCCTTCGACAGTCAGAAAGACAAAAACTGACACACTGTGCCGCATCGTGCCGCATCATCTGTTATACGACGCCATGGTTGCCATAAGTCAGGCAACCTCGCGCGTTGGAGGTATCGCCACGGATTGCGAGAGAGGCCGCTTCCTTCACGCAGCGGAACTGAACCTCTCTCTGTTACTCCCGGCCATCTCCTCCCTGCGATCTTCGTCTAGCCATGACGACCTTGCACTATCTCTTCCTAATCGCGTCCCTGGCTGCCGTTGATCTGGCAAGGGCGCCGTCCTGCTGCCCTTCTCAACCCGCTCCGCCGCCAGTCGTGGCCAACGAGTCACCTGTTCGGAGTCCGACGCCGGTCTCCGTTCGACCGAGGCTGCCGCGGCCGTCACGCCGTCGCTTACCGCGAGCCGACCAGCGCGAACTGCTCCGAACGGTGGCTGCTCAGAGCCTGCGCCGTTACAAGTCGCAGCTCCAAACCCGCTATCTGCAGATCGCAGATGACGGCGCCGCTCTGGTCCGACGTTTGGCCCTGGCTCGGGCCTGCTGCAGCATGTCCGGCATTGATGGCTTCGATTCCCGCCGCATCACCGAAGCGCAGGCACGAATGCTGGTCCTGGTGGCGTTGAAACGCGGTTGCCGTCTCACGGGCCAGTACGCCTGCGGCGGCGGCTGCGACGATCAGCGCCCGCGCCGATTATTCGAGCCGCGTCGCCCGATGCTGTCGGATCTGTTGATGCGAGCCGAAAAGATCCGGATCGATATCCACGATCTGTTGCAGAAGGTAATACTCAATCAGCTGACTCTGTCGGATGCGTCGTACACGGCCTTGGAGGAGCTCCAGTTTAAGATCGATATGGCCTTAGTCCTGAATCTGGAAGCGACCAACCTAGAAACTGCCGTCGGTGTATTTGAGCTATTCGACCTCAAGAACGCTCTTAGAAGTCTACCTGCCTTAAAGCTACGACCATGATCTCTCTATGCAACGCTTGTTTATTTCCTAAAACTAAATTTGTTTGCCTTGTTATGTTATTTACGTAAACTTTGCTAATGATTCGTTCCGCTGCTACATGTTCATTCTTCAAGATTTCTCTA
The DNA here is from genome assembly GCA_003693705.1 of Polymyxa betae. Taxonomy (NCBI): domain Eukaryota; phylum Endomyxa; class Phytomyxea; order Plasmodiophorida; family Plasmodiophoridae; genus Polymyxa; species Polymyxa betae. Next base: position 41,109 of record RBZT01000338.1, read on the forward strand.
CGAAGCAACCCAGAATTCTGCATTGTATTGGCTAGATTTTGCATGAGCTGTCCAAAATTGGAACGAAATCACTGATCATTTTCTAATGCTCAGATGCATTTACTCTAGCCATGGATATTGGGTACAGCAATCGATTCCACAAATTTCGCCAGCTTCTGGTAAATTGTTTAGCGATCAATGTAAAAGCCAACCAGAATCGAACGTTTCAAGTACGCAAAGCAAAAAATTCTCGGGATGATTGATTCAGAAATGGTCAGTAAAAAGAAATGTCCGAAGCCAGGATTGAACTGGCGACCTCGCGTGTGTGAGACGCGTGTGATAACCACTACACCATCCGGACATTTTGTTGGGTTTTGCAGTGTTCTTGGCTCCTACGTTAAGGTGTCTCGTGTCTGTATTCCTCTGTATTGGTCTTCACTGTCCGGCTTTGATTCAGAAGCGCGTGAGCTTGAGCGAGCGCGGGAGGCCGAGCGCGCACTTTCAGACTCACTCTCTTCTGAGCTCGCCATAATTTATCCCCTAGACATGATAGCTATCTCCACGACTTGCGGTAGCTCAAACCGGGAAAACAAACCCTACAATAATATCTGCTAACGAGCTGGAAGACCCTCTTAAATCGGATTCAGGCCTTGCTTATTTATTATTTTTGAATTAATAATCGTGATTCTATTCCAATCTCCAATCACGGTACATTCTTATCAAACACTGTATTTAAAGATATGTTTTTTTATAATCTGTTACTATTGAATTTATTTATGAATGAAAACGTG